>PVKS010028879.1:0-25943 GCA_004027875.1 Aplodontia rufa
CATTTTTTATTTTTATAACACTGTTTATATTAAATGTATACATATAGTCATTTATTAAACTCCATATCAGCCTACCTAATTTATTTTGCCCGCCTGTATATTTGTGCATGCAAACTCATGTGTATGTGAGTGTGTATTTCCTTCTGGTACTTTAAAAACATGGTATCTGTTGCTAAAGAGATATTTTCTTATTTGAACTTCTAACTGTCATATCTGTAGGTTGATATAAGCCACTGAATTTTGTGGATCTCTTCTTGTGTCAAGAAGTTTCAACAAGGGTTAGAGAGGTGGCTCAGTGGTAGAGGGGTTTGCCTAGCGAGCAGGAGTCCCGGGTTTGAACTCTCACACCACATACACTGCTAAGTGTCAGAGCAAAAAAAAATTGGATGAAACAAAATTAATAAGCTGCACCACTCACCACTGTTCAGGTCCAGGCCTCTAGTCCCAGGTGAGCAGGTGCCCAGGAACACCTCTGAGGATGCCTGCCAGAGTCACAGCTGCCAGGTCCTACTCCTGCTGCCAAGTATCCCAGGTCCCAGTGCAGAATACAAGCAGGCCCATTCTAGCATGCCCTGTGCCTCAGAGACCCCAGGACCCAGTGACATACCCCCACTACTTTGCTTCAACAATCTACCATGCCAACTTGCACCCCATCACATTCCAGATCTGTACCCTCTATAATGACAATTACTGAACATTGAAAAAAGAAATTGAAGACTTGAGAAGATGGAAAGATGTTCCATGTTCTCTGTTAGGCAGAATCAATATAATAAAATGACTATTCTTGCAAAAGCACTATATAGATTCAATGCAATTTCCATCAAGACATCGATGTCATTTTTTACAGATATAGAAAAGTAATTCTCAAATTCATTAGGAATAACAAGAAACCCAGAATAGCCAAAACATTGCTAAGCAGGGAAGACAAAACAGGAGGTTTCTTAAATACTAGATCTCAAATAATACCATAGAGTTGTAGTAAAAAAACGGCATGATACTGGTATCAAAATAGGAAAGAAAAACAAATGGAATAGAATGGTAGACGTTAAAACAAACCAGCAAATCTTAACACGTCTGATATTTGACAAAGAGGGTCAAAATATAACTTGGAGGAGAGACAGCCTATTCAACAAATGACGCTGGACAGTCTCGACAACCACCTGCAAAAAGTTGAAACTAATTTCTTTTCTCTCACCTTGCAATAAAATCGAATAGAAATGAACCAGCAAACTAGGAATTAAGGCAGATAATATAACTACTAGAAGAAAAATCAGAAATGATATTCTGGCATACGGGAGTAGGCAATGACTTTTTCAGCAAGACTCACAAAGAGAATGAATTAAAGGCAAAAATCAATGAATGGGATGCAATTAAACTAAAAAGAATTTTCTCAGCCAAGGAAGTTACCAAAATGTTCAAGAGAGAAGCTACAGGATAGGAGATAATCATGGCCTGTGACTCTCTCAACAGGGGGCTAATATACAAAATTTACAAATAACTCAGAAAACTTAATATTTAAAACACAAATAATCAATCAATAGATGGGCCAGAGAGCTAAACAGAAACTTCTTGTCTGAAGAAATCAAGCAAGCAAATGAATACATGAGAAAGTATTCTAAATCACTAATAAATAGAGAAATGCAAATCAAAGCTATATTAAGATTTCCCCTCACTCCAGTCAGATTGGCAAAGATGAAGAATATAAACAATAATAGATGCTGGAGGGGTTTTGGGGAGAGAGGATCACTAGGACACTGTTGGTGGAATTGCAAAATAGTATAGCCATTCTGGAAAGTGGTGTGGAGACTCATCAAAAAATTAGGGTTGTATCCACCATATCACCCAGCTATCCCTCTTCTGATTATTTTCGCAGAAGACCTAGAATCAGCACATTGCAGTGACATAGCAAAATCTATGTTCATAGCGCTCAATTTACAATGGCTAAATTCTGGAATCGATCCAAATGCCCTTCACTGAATGAATGGATTCAAAAGCACACATATATACATACATACATACATACATACATATACATATATATGCACACATATACATATACATATGCATATATATGTGTATACACATATATGGAGTTCCACTAAGATATTAGAAACATGATATTGTGGCCTTTGAAGGTAAATGGATATTGTTGGAAGAAACGATGTTGAGGGAAACTAGTCCAACCCAGAGAGTTAAGGGTCAAATGCTTTCCTTCATTTGTGGAGGCTGGAGCTAAACCCAGGCTTGGGTGAAAGGGAGTCAAGCTCATGTAGTAGATTCAACAAAGTCGAAGCAACACATATCTAGGGGAACCCTAGAGATGCACTGCGGGGAGAAGGCAGGGAAGAGGCTGGAAGGAGGAGAAAGGGAGGGAAAACGGGAAGGATTTAGGGGGAGAATTAACACTGTAGCATAATCTTTACTCACTGAAGAAGTAAACTAATACTTATTCATTAAACTAATACTTATTCATTAAAAACACATTAGAAATTAAAAAGTAATGTTACACATGCACACACAAATAAATAAATATAATTGAGTCCCCTCTCTCTTTTAAAAAATTCTAAACAATTTTTATATTATGCCATTCTATATATATGAAACGTTATATAAATAAATAAAATTTAATAATTAAGGTGTGAATTATATTTTAAATATTAATATATGATTTGTATTATGCATTGTTTATATACTCAATCATACAAAATACAATAGAAATGAGTTTTGCCATTTTCCTTCAAAGTGTGTAAGAATATTTATTTACATTTTCTTATCCAAAATTTGAAAGATAATAGTCACAGCAATATTTTCTATGCTTTTTTAAATGAATTTAAAGACATTAATTGTGCTATAGTTTATATAGCTTGAATTTTAGTCAATAACATTTTTTCAAAGCAAGTTATATTGATTTTACTTTACAGCTTTGGTCTTTTTTGTTTTTCATTTTTTTTAAGAGAGAGGGACAGTGAGAGAGAGAGAGAGAAAAGAATCAATTGTTTTTTAAAGAGTGAGGGACAGTGAGAGAGACAGAGAAAGAGAGAAACAACTTTATTTAGTTTTTCACATGGCCTTTGTTACTCCAACACTCAGTTGTGTACGTGGTGCTGGAGTTTGAACCCGGGTCCTCATGCTTGCCAGGCAAGTGCCGAAACCGCTGAGCCACTGCTCCAGCCCCAAGAATCAATTTTTTATTTAGTTTTTTCATGTAGCTTTCTTTGCTCCTAGACTTCGTTATGTGCATCGTGCTAGGGTTTGAACTCATGCACTTCCACATGGCAGGCAAGCGCCATGACCCTTGAGCCACCACTCCAGCCCCCAACTTTGGTCTTTTTATTCTTCCATTTTAATGAACCATAAATTAAGCTTCAGATTTCCTAAATGAATATTAAATCTTGGGAAAATTCAGAAATTAATTTTTTAAAAATATATTCATGAAAGTCTTATTAATTTCTCTAATTTTATTATTTCCCATAATGTTTGTAAAATGATCCTAGAAATTAAGAGCTCTGTTTCCACCACTAACGTGGCGTAATATTATAATACAAAATTTGTTTTCACTGCACTCTCAATCCAAGGCATTCTAATGTTATCATTTGACCCTTTCACCTTATACTACTGAAGTAGTGATAATGACTGTTATTACTAAAATAGTAGAAATAAAACTGAAATCACTGGGACACATAAAATACATCAAATCAGTGGCAAAAAAATCTATTGATATATATTTTTCTTTAAAAATGATAATTGTAAAAATCCATGTGGAAAAATTATACTTAAGAAAATCAATTGAAAATGATCAACAGGGGCTGGAGTGGTGGCTCGGAGGTTAAGGTGATTGCTTGTCATGTCTGAGTTTGTGGGTTCAAATCCCAGTACCACCAAAACAACAAATTGTTTGAGCAATGAAAGCCACATGAAAACTAAAATAAAAATTGATTCTCACTTTTTCTCTCAGTGTCCTTCTCTCTTTTCAAAAAACAAAAAAAGATCAATAACTTTAATAAAATTACATAATGGAAATAATTATATTGATTGCAGAAGTTTTTAAATTAACAGTTAATGTCACTAAAACATTTATTTGAATAAAATATTTGCTATATTTACAATGATCAGAACATGTTCCAATAAAATAAATTTAAATCTTCAATAGAAAAATAGAAAAAAATAAATTGGGAAATTTTAGAGAATGTATATGTATGTATAAGGATATTTTTTGTTTGTTTCAGAAAAAGAGTGAGAGAATCAACTTTATGCTTTCATCTGGGCTTCGTTTCTCAGACACTTAGTTGTGTCTGTGGTGCTGGGGTTTGAACTCAAGTCCTTGGGCATGCAAGGCAAATGTTCCCACCACTGAGCCAGCATTCCAGCCCCTATAAGAATATGTTTTATCAGGTTTTTTAATCAATGGAAATTGTTATAATTCTCATGACAATGTTTTGCTTTGGTAAACATGAACTAAACCTTCTTGGTGTTGAAAATGATAAATTAAAATCATCTCAAATGCATATCCTAAATTATCTGTGTGGGTAGGCTTAAAATTATTTTAGGTTAAAGTTGTCACACTGTTCCCTTCTCTTAGCTACAGATTGACTCATGCTAGTTTGACATTGTGCATAAATCTTCCGTGTAGCAGGTTGTACAGTCTTGAGATTGAGTTCTCTGGGAGACCCTATTGCTTCTTACCCTCCATTTCACTACCTGCTTTTGAAAGTCTCAGAGTTAATTTTAGTTGGGAAAAATAAATATTCTCTGAGAAGCACCCTCCAGAATATATTGATGCATTTAGTTGTCAGAGCATGGGTTATCTGCAGCAGAGTTTCTATATTTTGTTCATGTATGTGAGGCATGCTCACTGGCACGGTACTCAGAATCCTTGGTCTGAGATGTGTCTGTGCATGCTGGGTTTTCTGCTGTTGCTTCCCTTTGTCACCCCAATGCTCCTGAAAGCATAGACATCACCACTTCTGGAAACGACCACAGACCTCTGCCTCTAAATCTCTCCTTTTGCTTGATTCCCTCTACCTACAGTTCCTCCCTTGAAATTATATCCTTCCATTCAGTTGATTTTGACCTTCTCCATGAAAGCAGCTTCAACAAAAAGTATTTCCTCTATTATGTCATTCATGTGTATGGTTTATTGACTTTTGATGCATTTTAGCACCTTGAAAACCTCAGCTGTACTCAAACATTTTTATTTTCAGTGTATTGTCTAAAATAATGTCTTAGAGAATAAGGCAAATAGGGAAGAAATAAATTGTACACATAAATAGTACTGGCCTCAGCATTAGCAATGGGAAGCAGACTAGAAGGCCATCATCGGAGAAGGGAAGTCTTCTCCCTCTTGGAGAGACAGGCTGCAGAGCACATTATTGCCCACTCTGGAGGTTAGATGTACATTCATCCAACTTAATTTTAGCATTTGTGCTTGTTATTCTCATTGGATACTCACAGAAGTGGACCGCAGGTTTATTGGTGGTAATGGCTATATAGAATGTTTTGTGATTTTCAAAATGTTCTTTACATACATTACAATTTTAGATCCTCACAATCATCTTGTGAGTTAGGGAAATACGGCAGTTTCTGGTCCATTTTTATCAACCATTATAAGAAACAATTCTAGCCACAAGTTCAATATAGCCATTCATAGTCCAAATACTGAAAAGAACACTCTTTTCATTTTAAAAGATGCTTTCTGTAACTTCAGTTATAAATCAAAATATGCTATTTTAAAACCTTGCATAAACATGCACTAATGGAGAATTTTCTATTCATTTATAAGCCAAGAGTAAGAAAAAAGGTCTGGACAAATTAGAGAATCAAGTAGTATAAATGCAAAGAATAAATTAATGCCAGCATTGATAGATGAGGACAAGAGCAAAGGAATTTCATTGTGCAGCTTGACGGAACCACTCTGTTTACAACAATATGTGTAAGGTCAGGGATTTGTTGCTTAGAATGTGCTGGAGAATTAAAAAGAATAATGAAATTGACTCTTCATTCTCAGGCTTGTTAGCGCCTGAATTTTAAATCTGCAAAGGTAAGTCTCAGATATTCCTGTGCCTGTCAGTTCCATCTTATAAAGAAACAGGAGGAAGGCAAGTACGGTGATACTTTGCAGTGGTGATCCTTTTATCTTTCTAGATTACTGTTCAGGACACAGTAATTGCATGAGGTCCCAAATGTGTGTTAACATCCAGATGGGCAATTCTTCATTGACACAGAGTGTAGGTCCCTTTCAAGTGTAAATATGAGAAGGCAAACTTCTTTCCTCTAAAACACTAGCAAACATGTTCTTGTATTTTATTGGGATTCATTGGGTAAAGGTGTGTTGAGAAAGGGAAAATGTAGAAAAATTCATGATGCATGGCTCTAATGCTCGCTAAAATGTATGATTTTGTCCAGAATGTTAATGGTTAAAAAAGGAAACCTACATTTATTCTTTTTTTCTATTTTCTTTTTCCTAAGGCACTTTATAGCATCATATCACCCTTTCTTCTATGATCTCCAAAAGTTACTAGATATGAGAACTGCTGTACACCTTTAATTTAAGTCCATATTATTTCCCCTGGGAAATTTTTAAAATGCTGGATGGGATGTTTGAAAATGGATGGGAAAAAATCATGTGGAAAAAACTTATAAAAGGAGAAAAGAAGAGTTCTCATGCCTTTGACTTTTTTGATCTGTAAAAATTAAATGATAACCTGGTTCCTGTTCACTTTCAGAAACAAATTAGAGAATTTTTGACCTCGTAGTCATTAGAAAGTTGATATTTTAAAAATATCTACTTGAAACTCTGTTTTCACTTTTTAATATTGTTGAAACATTCAGAGGCACAGCTTCTGATCTAAGGTTCAGAGTTTCTCACTTCTCCTTTACTTACTCAGAAATCAACGAGTCCATTCACATTAACAGTAAGCTCTGCAGTGCAGCAGATTCACATTAAATCAAATGTGAATTTTCCCTACCATAATGATATGCCAATTTAAAAATATTTTAAAGAAAATCAGAGTTTTAACCTTCTAAACATGGGACTTTTTTTAATCATTTCACATGAATTATTTGTTTTGCTTTTCCTATTCCTATAATAAGCCAAAATATTTTAATGCTTTTCCATAAATTATTGAAGACGTCATCTATTTGATGCTTACTGAGGTTTTGTTGGCCATATGGGGTGACGTTTCTAAGTGCTTATTATTTGTCACGCTGACTTCCAAGCACTTTATAAGGACAGGGTTGTACAGATTTTCATAACAACACTGAGATATAGCTTCTCCTGTTATGCCCCAGTCACAGTTATGAAATCTGCAGAGAGGAGGAAGCATGGTGGTCTCTGTCCCTAGAAACTCAAACCTGAACTCACACAGCTGTGTTCAAACCCAGTCCTCAACCCTGCCCTCATGCTGCAGCTCCTGCTGCCCGAGGATGTATTATTTACTCTATTCATGAAAATGTCTTGATTGTAAGCATTGTGCCTTTATCAAAGGTACAAATATTAAACATAACAAATCTGAATAGAGCAGTATTTTGATTAGGTTATAAATATTTTCTGTTAGGCTTTGTGCTATAATCTGAAGGGGGCAAGATGTCTGCCTTGCATCACTTCCATCTTATTTTCAGCTCTTTAGGTTTATTCTGACTGCTTTCCCTTTATTACCCCCCAGGTCTCTTAAACGCTCTAAAGTGGGAAGTAGGAGTCTTGATAGTCAGGGAGAATGACCAGATTTAAGCATAATCCTACATACTTCCCATACCGCAGTACCTACACACAAGAATACATGCACACATATGAAAGCACACACACTCGCATGCAAATGAGTGCACACACATGCACTCACACTCACAATCTGTGCTTTGGAGCAGGTTGTTCCAGCATTCTTGTTCCTGTCTTCAAGAGATTGTGATATGTAATTATAGAAGTAGTAAACTGATATCCTGGTTCTTAAAAAGAACTGAATTCTGAGCATTTCTTCAGAACAGACCATGTTTTCTTTTTGTTATGGTTGTGAGAATGCAGTGGCAGAACTTCACGAATTTCCAGGGTGCACTACTGGGAATGACTTAGAAATTTTTGACAGGGAATCTAGGTCACATACCCATCTTCTGACCAAGGCTTTTGCTTCAATATTTCCCTATCCCTGAGACATGTCACCAAGAAGGAAGACTAGAGCCTCTGCACACAAACATAGGAAAAAATAGACTTGTCCCCTAAATGTTGCTTCTTTTTATGATCCCTTATTTTGCCTTCTTTCTCCATCCCTTTAATCTACTTTCCCATGTCAACACCACATACTTTGGTATGTGATGTTGTATGACCAAAAGCAATTGATATTTTTATTGTCTTTCTAGAAATTAATGAATGCTGTACATACAATAGATGTTTTATAACTTTAGAAAATGAGGGCCGTATTAGTGAATGATTTAAGGCTAATCGTGGGAAACAACAACACATTTAACAAGATGGAAATGTTTTTCTCTTTGCTCTCTGGGAGAACATAGCTGTCACTTTTCCTCAATGAAAAAGTTTTTGAATCATTGATCTGGATATTATTTGAGAGTATACATGTACCTAATGCAAATAGATAAATTTTAGTATATACAACTTCCTGCCTTTTGAGAAAATCATGAACATGTTGGCACATACACCAATGAGTTTCCTTAATGTTTGCCTGAGAGAAGTAAACATTGAGTAATATAACTCATGTCCATAGCATAAATCAGAAATATATCTTACTGTGCCTATATTTCCTGTATTAGTCAGCTTTTCATGACTCTAAAAAATATATAGAAAATAATTAATTTACAGAAAAAAACATTTAATTAGCTCACAGTTCATGAAGTTCCAGTTTAAGACCAGGGAGACCCATTCCTCTGGCCTAATGGAAGTGTATGACAAGTGATAACGGTGGAGCTATAAGCAAAAAAAGACTCTTTTTCTACTAGACCCCACTTCCTAAAGATTCCACTGCCTCTTAGTAGCAACATCCTGGGGACAAGACTTTATCCCATGAATTTTTGGTGGACACCATCCACACCACAGCACTCTCTAAGGCACTTAGAGTTTTAAACACAATAGTGCTGGGGATTTGATTGTAGAAATACGATCCTCAGACTTCAGGAATCAATATGTCACAGACCAATTGCGTGCGTGTGTGTGTGTGTGCGCGTGTGCATGTACAACCTATGTGCATGTTACTAAAGATGAAACCTGGGCTTCGTCCAGGCTAGTCTACCCTACCACCCATTCTACACCTTGAACACATCCACATGTAAAAGAAGATGAAAACTCAGTCCCTTGAAAGATTAAGAACTAAAGTTTGGAAATGACTGTGGCTGATATCCTAAGATACACACTTACACACTGGGGCATTTTTTTTCCTTTGACATAGTGTTACGTATTGGAGGGAATCTCTGTTACATATTCATGCATGCACGGGTATCGATAAAGTACGTTAATGCTAATTCTAGTCCAGGCTCTTCCCCGCTTCGACCACTCCCTATTCCCATGTCTCCCCTGTTTTACCCCCGTGTTATAGATAGAACTAAGCCTATACATGTGTATTAATTTTGCATTTTCTGACCCTCTCTGCCCGCCTATGTGTAGTTGGGCTTCTAATGGGAGTTGAGTGCATTTAAATGGAAGATTAAGATGCCCCCAGGAGGAGGAGGATCTCAGATTCTCCCCATTAAGGGGTGATGACCCCCTCTCCAGATGCCTGGGGGGTGGCCTTCTGCAGAATCAGATCCAGCTCCCTTCCAAGTCATCCTAGGATGCTGGTATTGATTGCCATCTGCCTGTTTCTGAGGCTCAGTTTTGTTTATAATGCTTCATCCCATCTGCACAGTGTTGGGTGACAATGCTACAATCAGGCCCACGAATGCTGGTTCATGGCAGAGTCTTCCACCTCTGAGGCACCATAACCTTGTTTGATTTTGTTTTGTTTTTAAATTCTTTGGGACATTGAGTTTTATGAACTTAAGTAGTTACATTTTGAGGGTTTTTTTGTGAAAATAGTTTTTTTCTTTTTGCTTCAAATACAAATTGAAAATAGATGCACAGTTATCACCTTTATCTGATCATCTAATGGTTTAATGTGAAAAAAACTTTCTCCCAAAAAGAGCTCAGACCTTTGGTGAGAGTGGTGTGTTACTTTTACATCCTTTACAATCCTATATGACTGGCAGTGGCTTCCACACATTCCACAAGATGTCAAAATTGCATTACTTTTAAAACATTGTTACATTTTCTATTTTCATGAATAGTACTAACAACAGAGGTGTGAGAAAATATATAGAAACTTGACTATCCTTTATTTCCTTCTTTTTATAATCAAATGTATATCAGGAAGAAAACAAAAATCTTTTTAGTAGACATTGAGAAATTTAGTAATAGTTTTTAGAATAATGAAAAATTCTAAGGGAATGAATATTTTTTTGTAGGGGAACAAAATGCCATTTCTTAACTCACCAAAATTATATGATGCTGGTTGTAAGATCTGTCATTAATTAATAAAGTAACTGTACAAAATTATGCAATCACTGGAAAAAGTAGCTTTATTAATATTTCATAGTTGTGAAGTGATAAATAACATTCTAAGATGCCCAAATATCTCTGTTTTGTGGGTTATGTTTTAAAATTTTCATTTTAGACCACGATACTGTATGTGTAGTAAAAATTGGCAATGAGGCCAGGAAATAAAATCAGTAAATTCTACATATACTCTTCAGATATGAGTTTTAAAATGCATATCTTTTTTTAAAATATTCAGTATTTTACCTTCCCTTTTGAATTTACCCAAAGCATTTAGTCATCATATCAAACTCTGAAATATTCTATTAAAAGCATCTATAGAACATTATCAAAATATATTAAGAAGTCTGCATTGCTTTGCTCTTTTGAATATACAGAATGGAAAAGTGGAGCAAAGTCCTTCTTTGAGCTGTAGCTGACAAGAAATCAGCAATTTCTCTCCCACATTCAGGTCCATCAGTTGATCAAGATGTTGCAAGTGCTTCTCTTAACCATATATTTAAGAATGATTGGAAGTACTGAGTACCATGTTGTGAATAGCTTTTACTCTTAGGAATGAAGAAGAAATTGATTTTTACTTGTTCTAAACATTACAAAAATTGTTAACACTTTCAGTAGCAAACGATGAAGTGGTAACTCTTAAATCTCAGAATTTCTAAAACAAAATGCTTCTACAACTAGCATTGTGTAACAGAAAATTACACTGATATGCAGTCTATATTTTAACTAATAATTCAAATTGTACTACATGTTGCACAGAAATGTTGGGCAATATTTATAATAAATATTTTAATGTCTCTTTAATAGTGTTAGTTCTACAAGCAAAGTGCAAATATTTTCAAATTTTTATAATAAACTGTAACTAAATTACCTTTGTTAGCTTGGTAGTTTTATGTATAGGACATGTCTGAGTTTCCAGAATTCCTGATAGGCAATTGTGTATTTGTAAATTCAGTTTCTAAAATGCCTGGCATGGAATTTATACAAACTTAATATGCACTATATACTGATATCGTGAGGGCAGTAATGTCTATGAATAGGATTCATGAATAGACAACTTCAGTGGCTGATAATTTAAACAAGATTCACCATCTGGTTGCCTATTGCTGCTTGTGGTTGTAGTGTCAAGGATCACACATCCCACATGAAATGTGGTAAATTAGAAATTCAGAGAGTACTGATAACAGCTAGCACTTATTAAATGTCACTTGATGCCAAGGAATCTAAGTGCCTACATACGTGTTATGTTGGGTAAGCTAACTGCCATTGCAAATATATAAAAATGTCACCTACATTAGAGCAGGGGCCCACACACATCCTCATGCACTGAGGCTGGGAGGGGCAATTGCAGGGAACAGATTTTTGCTTCACCTGTTCATTCAGAGACCAAGGTTCCTTCCACCATACATAGATTAGTTAATAAAATAATCCTCTGCTTCTGATATTTTTACATGCTAAAACTTATTTCTTATTAGAATTACAACTTTGATTTTTACAAAATAATAGCATTTCAAAAAAATAGAATTTTATATGGCACAATGTTGATATACCACAAACTATACACAAATTATTTAAAGTTTGAGTTTCAACTGGTAGGACTATTTCCAGTGCCTTCAAGCTGTCCATTTCTGTTGAATTTAAGAGAAGGCATGCCTCTTCTCAATCTATCCCATTATCTATTATGATCTATCACACAGGTTACAAGGGTATGATTTGTTTGTATGAAGTCCTCATGAAAGAGTGAATTATTTACCTCTTGTGTATTGTGAATATGTTCTTTCTGATTCATGAGTTTTGAAAAGTAGCTCATACTTTATAGTTTTAATGTAGGCAGAACAAACATTGATGTCTATTAGTAACAACTTGAATTAAATGTCTGTACAAAATTGAATATTAATTCATTTTCTCCTTCATTAATATTTTACTAAAATCTAAAAATAGTAAAATTTCAATCATAAAACCTGAGACAAGGCTTTTTAGATTAAGGACTTTTAGACAAAGATTTTTAGATTTTTAGATTTTTATTTAACTACTTAAATATAAAATTTTTATTTAACTACTGTTAAATAAAATTTAACTACTATCTGTTAAGATACATAAATTTTATATATTTTAAAATTAATTATATTTAAAAATAAAAGGTTTGCAGTTGTTCTTACTTAGTCATTCCAAGAATTAAGATCTGTCAAGAATATTTTCTTTGCAATGATAGTAAAATGAGTCATAGGCTAACGGGTTTGCTAAAGTTGCAAAAAATCCACTTAATGTTAAAATTTTAAAGGATATTATCAGTAATTTTATTCTGAGAATTTGTACGTGAAAAATCTCACAGTTCAAATGAAGACTGTTTATTAAATAGATGCTAATACAAAAGTCCAGAAGAACTATAGTATCTAAGTTGTCATAGTGCAGGTCTATGACAGTTGATCAATAGGATACACTAACATGGAATCAAAAGAGACATGTGTTCCCTTCTAACCTCCAGTGGGACTTCAGACAGTTTAAGAATCTTGATAAATCTTAGTTTCCTCACTTGCATAACTAAGGTACACTTAAGTCTAGTTTTACTTCAGATCCTATGTTGTAAAGGGATCGTATGCTAGAAAACTGTCCTCCGTACAGGTGAAGTTTACTTGAAAAGACTAACTTAACTGAAAAGTTAAGGTTTCTTCAATCTGAGACCTAAACATCATTCTTCATATGAGATCCTTAATTCCCAGATTACTAATGACATTTCAGTTTGCTGTCATAAGATCATATAATTTGAATTAACTTTAAACAATGTTTTAGAACAGGAGGTCTGACCCACACATACAGGGAAGATTTATTCTAATTAGGTAAACAGTATGTATTTTTAAAGTTTGTCTTTTGATGTTAGCAAAATATATGCTTTGATTCTTTCACTGGATGCTACATCAGTCATTCCCATTACAATCAGCCTTCTATTCATACGCTCTGCTCTGTGACTCTTTACCACACTAGAGAAATTACGCCATGTTTTATAATGATGAATATTTCAGGAATAAAGATTGGTGTCCTTTGTCACTGTCATTGAAAAGATGAATAACCCTACCTACTTAAACTCTGGCAAGAATTAGAAGATTCAGGCGAAATATTTTTAAAACTTGCAGGTAGAAATGCAAATGTCCCTATCTGGAAATTAGTAACTTATACAGGTTAGCTTATTTTCCACTGCCAGTTCTGAGTGTGTGTGATATTTTAAACTTTAATATTTCAAATCTTATATTTCTTATTACCATCTACTCTTTTTACATTTTGTTAATTTATGTATTTTTATGAATATGAGTACATTTGCTTCCAAGTATTAGTGATTTTCTTTTTATTGAGTATGCATTTAATAGTAGTAAAGTTAAACACCAATGATTGTCCACATGAGAAAAAAAAGTATGCTCTTAAATTGGGCTGAGATGGAGACAGAATCCTTTAGACACTGCATTCCTGGCTCAGCTGAGGACTTCTACTTTTGTGTATTCTGACTTTTGCAGTAATGTTCATTTTCTATTCTTCCCAGATCTTCTAGCTATTCCTGTTAATATGCAATAAAAGTCAGTTTATCAATTATTCCTTATTATTCAGAATTTTCCCATCCAAAGCAAAGTCCCTCAAGAAAGAGGAAAATAATGCAAATAATATTATGCAAACTAACTGTCCAGAGGATACTCAGTTGGAGTGTTCTTAAGTAAAATTTAAAAATATATCTCAATATTTATTCACTTAACAAACCAAGGAAGGGCTACTCTGTGATAGCTATGCATATCTTCAATCCAAGTCCAATAGGATTGGAGTAATGAATGAATAAGGAAACATTGGGAAAAAAGGTAAAGAATGATGTCAAGGAAGTGGAAGGCAAAAGTGAACTTCTAGAATGAAGACCAAGAGGAGCTCTGGATGGTGGGGGAGTTGAAGAGAGCAGTAAGATGCAGGAGATTAGCATATAAGTGCTTAGATGCTAGTGTAGACATCTGAAAGCATCTGCTTTTGCCAATGTATGTGAAACATTCTTTTGGTCTAAGTTTTTATTGACATTTTAATTGACAACATGAGAGATGGAAAGATTATTAGCAAATTTGATGAAATATATAATAGTCTTCATACCACATTTTTATCATATGTCAAAATACTATAAATATTAGAATCATTGTAGGTTGAAATTTCAAGATATTTTGACCTGGATGTTGTAAAATAGCAATTTGAGTCATTTAGGAGGAAAAACAATAAAGAACTTACTTTCTCTATAACAAATGGTATGTATATATTGGCTTTACATTTACTTAGAAAATAATTTATAACTAATCTTTCTACCATTCAGAAGATAAAAGTCAAGTGCAAATGTCATATAGTTTCCACTTAATAAATGAAATAGTAGGATTGAAGTTATACTCAAATATGTGAATATGTAAATGTACCACGTTTGGTTTTCACTGAAGAGGATTGGAGGGGTGAGGCACACCTGTAATGTCAATGGCTGGGGGACTGAGGTAGGAGGATCCAGGTGTGACCTGCATGGTTTAGAGAGACCCTGCCTCAAAATAAAAAAAGGAAAATAAAAATAGACTGGGATGCAGTTCAATGGTAGAGCATCCCTGGGTTCAATCTCCAGTACTACAAAAGAACAAATCAAAATAAAAAGCTGATGACAAATTCAAAAATGTGTTTAATGCAAATTTAAAATGAGGGAAAACAGGCATGTGTATATCACTATGCAATTGCTTTAACATTATGTTATATTTGGTTTAGGGGATAGCAGATATTTTTCTTTTTAACTAGGTCAGTGGCCACGTCATGTGAAACTGTTATGAACTGACACCGCTAGGCTGTACTGGACTCCAAACTACGAGGAAAATGATCTATCCACCCAGCAGTGGTAGTTCATCTTGAAGTTAATGAAATTTATGCTTCAAGCTTCAAATTTCATTGGCCCTTTCTTAGGGTTCAGAAATTCCCTAGAAATACTTTCAAGTGAATGTACATATTTACCAGTGTAAGCAGTTTTAAATGCCATCTCTTTCCTATACAGTTTCCTTTCCATCATACCTGTCCGGCTGCCTGACATCAGAATGGCTGCAGACATACTGAATAGAGCTGAAACATAGGTTGTGGAGATGTTTAACTGCAAATTATACTCACTTAAGTAGACAGTCACTCCTGACTGCTTCCAGAGGTCTTCCCGTTATCTGCTGTGCTGACTCACCTATCTCATGACAGCTCCTCTGAGCAAGAGGGCATGAGGAAGACTTGCGGTCACTCGGTACTGGAAGTAGATGAGAATGGCCAATTAAAAGCTATGATCCTGGAAACCAGCGAGCAAAAATTCTTCCAAATGTGAAAATTTAGTTCTGAAAGATATCAACACTGACATTCCCTGTTAGGGAACATATTTAATGATGAAATATATATCTTTACATATGTGTATCTATATGCCACACAATTATATATTTTATGGGAATCATAATAAATAGAATTTATTAAAATTAATTTCTAATAATAACAAGTATGTCTGCTTATAAAATGCATAAGCCTTATTGTTCTCAACATCGTTATTTCTACTGGGTGTACCTAGCATTTGTTATCTTGACAAAGTCTGATTGTTTCAAATAAAATACCACAAAATTTCCATTCATGTAGGAAAATTGTCTGAAGATAAAAATTTTTGATAATAATATATTTGTACATATTTACCAACACAGCAAAATTAACATATAATGAAAATTTCATTAAATATTTTGGTAGTTCCAACAGTTGAGCAATGTAAAAATACACTTTGAACGTTTTGGGTAGGCTTTACCTTTTGATTAACTTGTGTATTTTTATATAATTTGCTGTAAAAAATTTAAATAGATGAGAATCACTTTTTCTACTTGAAATCAAAAAGGAAAATTTGAAAATGAGAATTATGATAATTTTCAGATGTCAAACACTCACTTATATCACACTGAACATGGCTGTCACAAACCAGTGTGATCAAAGAACATCTACAAAAGAATTATCTAGGAAAGGATTACTCTGATGACATTCTACACAGTGAAAATATAGTGTTTCTTTTCGACATTCACTCTGTCACTTACTAGATGTGACCTCTAGGTAACTTGATTAGCTGTTTTGTGCAGTTTGTTAATTTGTTAACTTGAGAAAACAGTAATTATACCTGCCTTCTGGGATTCTTGTAAAGATTAGCCACATTCGTATATGCAAGCATATAGCCTCATACATATTAAGTGTTATATAGGCATTTGGAGTAAGAAAGGATAAAATAAATATGTTTTGGTGGATTATTGGGGGTAAACCAAAGCATTGAACTTAGTATTACCATAATATGAACTTGACCTTTCCAATCTCTGACTCAGTTTTTTCATGTGCAGAAAACAGATTGAAGTCTACATCATTATTGTATAATCAAATAAAAAAAGGTTTATAAAAGCATCTTGTAAGAGCACCACCAGACTGAACATAGTCATATAAAATAAGCATTTGTATACTCACAAGGAAAAGTGAGAATCAAATTTAGGACCCAGCTAAAATCCATACCCCAAAAAAGAAGTTTAAGGCTGCCAAGAGCAATGGGAATAGATTATGGGGGACACAAGGAAAAGTAGGGCAAAGACACAGAAATCATCTGTACAATGACACAGGTAATGGAGGAGCCATTATAATTGTAATTGAAGATGAACAACACATCATAACCCAAAATCATCAAATTTCTCATGAGTATCAAAAGGAATGTGGTTCTGCCAATCAATGGCAAGGACTTCTCTTGATCCCAGGATCCAAAAAGTAAAAAAAAGACATGGTATTATCATGCTGCAAATTCTCTCTTTGACTCTTTCTCAATCTGTGTCAACAGAACACCTTGCCCTTCTCTTTGAAGATTTGTCCTTAGAGAGGTAATGGAAAGTACTGTAGGTGGGGATGTGAGTCTACTGATTACTTTTCATTATTCCCTAATTGACTGAGCAGTAGTTCAGTTTGAAGCTCTGTGACAAAACTCCCAAGCTCCCTCTCTCTTCAGACACAGATACATGCAAAGTAATTCTGGATTGCCTCAGCTACCTGAGACACAGATCACACTGTCAAAATTTCTACTGTGTTGGTTCAAATATTCCCATCTTTTTTTCCTGTTGAATCTTCAGTGATTCTGTAAGTTATACCAGATGCCATTCTGGACACATACCATGAAAAATGGTATAATAATGGGATGCTTCTGTATATGAGGAGTATCAGGTCTTTAAAGAATGAGATTGAGATACTTGGTGACCCCAAATGATGCTGAGGATCCCCAATTATTCCTGTTCATTTTTGTCAAGAAAAGCAGGTCCTCCCTCCATCCCTTCTTCTCTGGACAATGACAATTCAATGACTTTGACCATGGAGGTTTTCTGACATTCCCCTCGGTATCTATTAATTATGTCTCAGTCGTCATGAAAATTAATACTCAGCACTTCCCAGAGAGGGGACCATAGAGCTGGTCCAGAAGAAGGCATTTAGACATTGAAAGACTTGCAGAATCTACTTTATGTTGACAGAAGACTAGGCATCGTGTGGAAGAATGGGTGTTAAAGTTATTAGACTAATAAAGGGGAAGAAAAGGGATTATCTTGATGTGGGTTTTAATATGTTGGCTGAAAACAATCTGAGTGATCTGAGTAGCATTAAGAGTCTCTAGGATGGTTAACTGATCTTGGCTTCTGCAATGAGAATCCCATAGGTGCTCAAGTATTCTCTATACAATAATAGTTCACAGAAATGCCTGGAATAAATCACCTTCAGCATGAAGAAATATGCTGTAGTGGGGGAAGAGGACATGCCTGAACAACTCTGGAAATTTCGTTTTGTTTTTGCTTTCTTTCTCTAGGTAAGTTATGAGTATGGGGATTTTTGCAGTGGAATCAGGCACCCCAGCTTTTGACGGAAATAAAAAGCATTTTGAGCATAGAAGACAGTTGTTATCACTTAACCTTCACAGCACCCAGTAGAATAAATGGAGGGTGAAATCATAACCAGGCCACAGGGACAGATCAGTAATCAGAGTGATCTGATCCGCAGATGACCATGGAGGAGGTTAATTAATGCTTGAATCCTTTGTTTTGGAGCAGATGGGGTGCCTGGAAAAGTGCACTTTGAAATATATAAGGACAAAAGTTCCTGGCCAGGTGGGAAGAATTCTGTCAGCTCAGTATACATGTGCTCACAAGCACACACATACACGCACACAACTTTAGATGAAATAAGAAGAAAAAATTCATGTTTAGAATAATAAAAAAGGTGTTATCTACTTTTTACCGGAAAGCCAATGCTGCTTCGGTGTGTGAACAGAAGTATCATTTCCACCACAGTCAGATCAAGGCAAGAATATCTTCTATCACCCAATTAAACTGTATCACCTTGAAACTTACAGACAATGTATTTAAAACAGAAATGCATTGAATATGAATCCAGAATAGGAAATGTAATTTTTTTCACTATGCACTTTGCAACTTTACCTAGAAAACTGAAGGATTTATCAATTGCTTTTACTAAATAAGAGACTGAATAAAATGATAGAACATAAAGTAATGACTAATTTCACATTCGCAACAATAAATGGTTGTGATAGAAGAAATATTTTATCTCAAAATATGAAAATAAATATTCTTTATCAAAGAATAAATTTAAATATCAGGCTGTACCTGAGGACATTCTTATTCCTGAATAAAGGGAAAGGCATTTTGTGTTATTTGGTAGAGAAAAAATATAAAATATTTCATTTCTCCTTAAGTAATTAATACATTTATGACAATATTGATAAAATATTAATAGAAGTTACTGCCCTTGTTAGGAAATACAGAAGCTGAATTTAGGCTCATAGGGACAAAAAAATCAAGCTGAAAATTGAAAAGGAGAATGGTATAAAACTAGTCTTACTGGATAACAAAAACAATACACTATTGTAATGATTAAATCAATGGGGTACCAACAAGATACATTTCAATAAAAAGAATGAACAAGTAGGAGGAAAATCTATTAAAGAATTTATTATATAAACAGTACAGTATCTCAACTTATTTTTGGGAATGTGCTTATTAAGTAAATTATGTTAGATATCCACATTGGAAAACACAATTTTAGAGTTGTTCTTTCAAAATTACCACAAGATATATACCAAATAAGTGAAAGATAATAAAATTATGATGTAATAAAATATGTTTGAAAACCACACTGAAAACTTCTTCAAGGAATATAAGTAGAAAAAAATGCTCCTAAATATGAGGTTTAAGCATCAGATCACATGACTTATTGATAAATTTAGCTATATAAAAATCATGAATAACTCCAAGTAAAAAGAGAGACAGCATGGTAGGATAATACATGTGTAACAAATCTAGCAGAGAAATTTATGGTTAACCTATTTTGTCATTATGCAAACAACACAGCGTGTACTTACACAAACCTGGAGTTCAGAACCATGCACCAGCCTAAGCCATATGGAGTATACATTGTACGCAGTGCAACACGGTGCTTGGTACATCTTCCTCCCAGTGAGTAAGAGAAAGCCTGTATTCTTAAAGAATTCACAGGGGATTGGACAAGGCCCTTCAATGTAAAAAAAAAATCTGCCAAAATTGCAGTAGGGAAAAAATATAAAGAAATATTTTTTTCAGCAATAATTTTGTTGTTTGGAAAAACACATATTTGCTAACAAATCTGCCAGTAGAGCTTTTAAGTTAGCATATTTACTCACAAATTGCATATGAAAATATAGATTGAGAGATACTTACAGTAGACAATCTTGAAATAATCATTGAATTTAGAAAAAAAATCATGTACTATGATTCTATGATTTTTCCTTTCAGAATTTACACTGTAGATAATTTTTCATGATTCAAAGGGAAAATTATATATGGGACACTTTATAAAAATACCACAAAATGTTGAATCTAACTTTAACTTCAAAAGGGAGACACAATAATGGATATATGGGTTTTAAATGTTTAGACAGAGGAAGAAAATGCTTATTTATTTTTAATTTTATCAACTTATACGATATATCAATGCATTAGACACACATGAGCATGCTAGTTATGAAACCACTAGAAATTGTCTTAGTTTAAAGCAATTAATGAATTCTGATCACACTCTTTTGAGCTTAGGAGTTCAGGAAGGGAATTTCTACATTCTCTCTACCTGGGGTCCCTCTTGAAAATGCAGTTAGTGGTCCACAGAGCTGCAGACATCAGCCCAAGAAGACACACTCTTATGGTCCATGCTGGAAGTCAGGCTGACTCTCTGAGCTGCTAATAGCAGAAACTAGCCTGGTGGTAATGGGACATCTGAGTGACCCAGTTGGACACTGAGTGATGTTTTCTAATCTCTGGTCAGACAGTTTCTATAACTGAGTCAGTAAGGTCAGTCCAGGTTTTAGGGAAGCGGGTCATATACCCTAAATCTTGGGAAGTTTCAAAATATTTGAAATATCTGAAATTGTTATATGCTATATATAATAACATTGAAGTCTCTCCTACTTTTGTGAAGGAAAAAGAGCAAGGCACAAAGCACAAATTTGGTAAATATCTCTTAGGTTTGAAGGTGCAACCTATATATGTATATATTTTAAATGTTAAAATTATCGAAAGAACTGTAGAGGAGAATTTATTAACGATTGATGGCCAGGAAAATGGATTGGGAGACTGAGACAAGTTTGAAAACATGATGTTACACTTGATCTATAATACCTTTGATATAGTTGGAACATTTACATTTTCAAAAAAATTAAGGAGAAGTTAGAATACAGCAATTTTGCAAAGTGCAATTAAACACATAAAAGATATTAATCTATATTAGCTGCAAAATAAAGTTTTTTATGTTTCATTTTGAAAGAGTACTTTTGAAGAGAAAGAAGTTTAAATTCAGAGCATATATACCTGGAGTAAAATATGCATCTCTTCAGTGTAACAACCTCACAAATATGTACCTATGTATGCAGCTATCGAAGTACTATGCAGATTAAGATAGAGATCATTTCTCTCAGCTCAACTTCATGCTCCATCCCAGGCTATTGCAATTCAATCTTTTCCTGCCCTGCAGAGGAGCTCATGTTTTGATTTATTTCACTCTGTATGGCTTACCTGACTTAGAGAAATTGATATAATTGGATTCATACAGTATGACCTCTTTTACCCAGAATAATATTCTGAGATTTGCCCTATTATTGTAGATAACAATGGTTGGTTTCTTTCTATGCTGGGTAAAATTCCATTTGTATCCATAAAATTCCTTTGTTAACCATTTTCTTCTTGGTAGATGATAAAGAATATATTAGTGTTTTTAAAATTATGAATAAAGCTGTTAAGTAATTGTTGTTTAGTTGTGTATATATGTCCCTTAGGGACTGAAATACATAAGCAAAATACAAAAGAGTGACATTGCTATATTAGCTATGCACCTATATATAACCGCATAAGAAAGTTCCAAACCATTTACTACGTAACACCTATCAGCAGTGAACAAGAATTCCAAAAAAGAGTTAGAATCTGAGAAAAGTGACCCTTCATCATTTGAATACTGGAAATAATAATATATAAATTACAAATTTATGTAGTAATACCTAAGGAATTATATAAGTTACAAATGTTTTCTTTTTTTTCTTTCTTTCTTTCTTCCCTTACACTCAAGGTAAAAACAGATCACAAATTAGATAAGCAGATATGCCTTGTTTGTGTTCTTCTCCTGGGTGAAAATGGTTAAGGGACTTAAAAACAAACAATTCTCAAAGTCATCAAGAAGCATGGGTGTGCTGGTTAAAATGAGAGTGGTGTTTTCAGGTCACCATGAATCACAGTGAATTAACCTGAGGCAAATAACCCGCTGTCAACAATTGCAGATGTACTGTTTAATGATTTCTATCATCAACCTAGGAACTGAATAACATTTGGATCTACACATAGGTTTCTAATTAATAAAATTTCCACGTTGTTAAAAATAGTAATGCACATATTGTAAAAATAGTAAGAAAAACTTTGATTTCCTGCTTGACAAAGAAGAGTTGCACTTCTTCAATTACTTCTAAAACTTTAGAGAACATTTTTTTTTATTTAAGATCACACTCATTTACATGCATTCTTCTAAAATTAGGCTTCACCCAGTGCACAGAATTAATACAAAGAGATGTGACATTATTGATTTCCAACTCCTTCGGTATTTAAGAGATATCAACCTTTAATAACTGGTGCATAATTAATCCCGCTACTGTACAAGCCATTGGATAAAAAGGCACTGCAGGATTTTGGACTTTTTTATCCAACCTTATAATATTTGATTTTGATAAGGGTTAGTCTGGTATTAAATATGAAAATGAAAATAGAGGGATTTCTTTCTTTGGCTCCCAGGTGAGCATGTACTCATAAAACAGAACCAAATCTAAGACATGAGAACATTTTCATAATTAATAAAATGAATTTGTATTTGATGCTTGTGTCCCTCAAATTCTTATAAAACTAACTCTAAAATCAAAATCTACTATTTTTTGCCTGATGGTATTTAGAAATTGGTTTTTCATGCCTTTATAATGAATCTACAAAGGATTGAAAAGTTACATGCTGAGTGTTTGAAATGAGGGATATTGAAAGAAAATGTTTTAGAAATAGGTTTCATTCTGTATCACATGCTTTAGGGAATTCTTGTTGTTTAGTAGCTTTGCCAACAATTGATGACATTTCCCTTCTAATCCAGAAAGTGAGATTTCTGGATAGGAGAAAATCATAATGTTCAAGACATTTTTCTAGCAATAAGACACAAAAACAGTACTAACATATAACCTGGCATATGATAATTAATTGATATTTGTTTAAACAATAGAGTGGGGAAGGAAAGATGGGAAGGAGGGAAAGAAGGAATGTATCAGATGTCTTCTTTTGCATTTGAAAAATTCTTCATTTCAACATGAAAATATTGAGAAGTTAAATAAAGATTTAAGAAAATTTATCTCCATCCAATTTAGTGTTATCTTAAGAATCACTTGTATTCAAAATGCATTTCTTATGAGTTAAGATTTATAAAACATAAAACCAGTATATTATTATTCTTGAAAGCTTAGAGTTCAAAAGACTTTTAAACATGACACATAGGCAGATACCATAACCAAGAGGATCAAATTGTTCATTAACTGCTAAACTTATACTTTAAAAAAACCTGAGAATAGGAAGAAACAACTGGAAGTATGATAAAATGCGAGTTAATTTCAGAGAAAAATAAAATTTACCCTAAACACAAATTATACAACAGCAATATAAAATAATATGAAATGTCGTTTGTCTTAAGTTTTTAAGAGATAGTGTTTTAGGAATTACTGTACACCATGGTTTGGAATAGAAATTGATACAATTGTCCTGAAAGGCAACTTGGCAACATCCATCCCAATTACAAGCAGATTTTTATTTTGCTTGAAAACTGTATGTGTTCTAAAAGTATATTTTTATAATGGGATTATAGGGAATTCCAAAAAAATGAAATACCCAAAATGTCTCCCTATAAAACATGGTTGAAAAAATACACCCCAAATTAAAATAATAATCTGCTCACCATAAAGAATTTATTTTACTTTTAAAAAATCATTACATGTTACAAATTTTTAAAAAATCTTCTGTATAAATCCAGTTGAAATAGTTTGTTCCTTCTCTCAAATGCCATTAGTATATTGAAGATGATTAAAAAATACAATGTATTCAATTGATTATTCAAATTTAACAAGTAGTTACTTAAAGTGCCATTTGTCTCATAAGTATGTGCCATTTTACAACTACTAAATGTGTATATTTATTGTCTGTCAAAGTTTGCTTAGTTCTGCTCTGTAGATTTATTTTCCTTCATAGTGATATTTAAGATGTGAATATATTTGATGATAACCAATTTCAGTTGCAAAGAATACCAATGTTGCATAATAAAAAAGAATAAAATATTCAGGCATGCATACATATTTTCTCTTTATAATTTGAAGCATTAAATTATGAAGCTGTAATCACATTTTCAAACTGCATTGCTAAATACAGGTTGAAGTATCATGTTTAGAATATATAAAAGTTTTAAACTCACCACAAATTTGATCCATTTAAACAAATATTATGTGAAAATATTTGAATATGAAGTTTGAACATTAATTAAATCTTTAATTCTTTAATTCATACTTTAAAAATATAGTTTCAGTATGTATGTATGGCTCTTTCATACATGTTTTAAAAACCACAAAAATGCAATATTTTCATAAAATCGGGCTCCAAAACATAATGTTTTAATATTTAGGCCCCACAACTTTGTGTGAAATTATAAATAAAAAGTGGATATAGTTTGGATAAAAGATACAGTGAAGTTGTGAGAGTGTATTACAAGATTATTAGTGTATCAATATGGAACAATACAGATCATGATTTGCATTTCCATGTAAAATTTTTAAAAGCGCCAATTATTGAGTTAATATGGGAAACAAACACATTTTCAGTTAAATAATAACTTGAAAAATTTAGGCAAAAGCTTTCTTTGAATTCAAATGTTTGTACAAATGAATTAATTTTCAACTATGTACTATGGCTTAAAAAGTAGAAAACAAGTGCTTGCATATCCCATCTTAACTAGTGCTAATATATTTTACATTATATATTGCTCATCTCCACATAATAAGATAAAATAAGCTTGAATACGGAAGCAGCTTAGAAGTAGAATTTTTAATTGTGTAATTCAACCTTGTAAAATTTTTAGTTTCATAATTCTCAAACAGAATAACAGCAATGACATTTTAGCAGATAAATTCACTGCTGTATTGGTATGTCTCGTTACCTCCCTAGTTCTTCAGCATTTAAGGCATTTTGAATAATGAAAACAAGTACATGTGATAGTCCTCTCCACCACTAACTTGAGAAATGAGAAAAAAGAATTATAGAAAAGCAAATTCTTCACTTTCTTTGAGATTCTTATTATCTTCCACACTGTGCTTTGATAGATACATAGCTTTTTTTTTTTTTTTTAAGAGAGAAGCACAGTGAGAGAGAGAGTGAGAATCAACTTTATTTAGTTTTTCATGTGACTTTCGTTGCCCCAACACTCCTCTGTGTTTGTGGTGCTGGGGTTCGAACTCACCTCTTTGCGATTGCCAGGCAAGCCTAGTAAATGCTGAGCCACTGCTTCAGCCCCATTCGTAGCTTTTTATACTTCTAAAAACTATCTATAGAAGAAGTCATGCTGAACTAAGTTAGCCAAGCCCAGAGAGTCTAGGGTCAAAAATTTTCCTTGTTTATAGACGCTACAGCTAAACACAGGCTTAGGTGAAAGGTAGTGAAACTCAAATATTAGACCCACCAAAGGCATAACAATGCATAATCTAGGGGAACCACAGACATGTAGGTGGAGGAGTCGGAGGGGAGAGGGAGGGATG
>PVKS010028880.1:0-25953 GCA_004027875.1 Aplodontia rufa
CAGTGGAGTTCTACTCAGCTATTAGAGAGAACAATGTCATGCCTTTTTCAGCCAAATGAATGGAAATGGAAAAAATTATGCTGAGTGAAATATCCCAAACTCAGAGACTTAACTGCCAAATGTTTTCTCTCATATGTAGAAGCTAGTGTAAAACCTAAGACAGGATGACAGTCAGCTGAGTTTGGTAGTAAATTCACCATAGTTGAAACTCTGCACAAGCTGGGGTAACCATACCCATGAAGGTAGAGGGAGAGGGGAGGGAGGCAGGGAGGGGAGGGAGGCGGATAAGGGGGTTATCAATACAATGGGGCACACTCAACTCCCGTTAGAAGCCTAGCTATACACAGGCAGGCAGAGAAACTGAGAAATGTCAATAATCATTATACATATATGTATTCATTTCAAACTATAGTATGGTGGGATTACAGAGGAGACATGAGTTCAGGGAATGGATGAAGCAGAGTAGATCCTGGTTTAGGATTAGCCTTAACTTACTATGTCACTATGTCAATATCCGGGTATGCATGAATCTGTAACAACAATTCCCTTCAGGTCATTAAAAAAAGTAGGAAAAATAAATAAATAAATAAAATTATTCCAGATTCCTCTGAAATGTTCTACCTGAAATGCTCTTCAAGACCTTGAAGAGTCTTAGACAATATTTTTCAGTTGAGAATGAAAGGAGGGTGTCACCATAGAGTTTTTTGTTTTTTTTTTTTTCTGAAGGAGATAAATCAGAGGTGAGTGAGCTGGGCATGGTGGGTCACACCTAATCTCAATGACTCTCACAAGTAATGCAAAACAAAACAAGTATGAGGAAAGTTCTTATAAAATTTTGATCAGTGACAAAATTTGTCCCTGGGCAGGTTAGGAGTTGATTTATTGGGACACACACCAGACCTCTTCACAGAAAACTTTCCTCTCATAGATGCACAAGAGAAAAATGACAAGGAGGGACCCCGATAAATAGTAGTACTCTTAGAAACAAGGCAGATATAGCCTAAGGAGAAAAGATTTTCAAATATGGTCAGGTTACCAAGGAATTCCTTAAAAGATTTTCTTAATTCTAGGAGACAAAATAGACAGCATTTATAGAGCTAAATAAAAAGAAAAATTGAAGAAAGAAATTGGAGCTTGGGCCCAGTGCAAGATTTGCTTTCTTCACTGTTTCAGTGTGCCCCTAGAGGGGCACTCTATTTTTGCTTTGTTTTGGTACTGGAGATTGAACCCAGGGGAGATTAACCACTGAGCCACATCCCAGCCCCCTCCCCCCGCTTTTTTAATTGTTTATTTTGAGACAGGTTAAGTTGCTTAGGGCCTCACTAAGTTGCTGAGCCTGGCCTTGAACTTGTGATCCTCCAGCCTCAGCCTCCCAAGTCACTGGGATTACAGGCGTGCGCCACTATGCTCAGCCTACTCTATTTTGAATTGGGAGTCTTAGGCTATAGGGGCCAGGATGTCTTAATTGGATATCAGTAATCATTCCTCAATAATTGAATGTTGGCTCCCTGAAAATATCATGACAACTTTGTGATAATTCAAAGTGAGTTTGCTGTCATCTCAGGAAAGGACTACACGACTCTGAGAGAGACATAGCAGCTTCTAGAATGAGGAGGGTAAAGCTGGAATGTTTATGGTGTATTTTTATTTATTTCAAGACAGGGCCTCACTAAGTTGCTGAGGCTCTCACTTAATTGCTGAGGCTGGCCTTGAACTTGTGATCCTCCTCCCTCTGCCTCCTGAGTCTCTGGGATTTGAGGCATGAGCCACTGTGCCAGGTTCAGACAACTTTTATTCTGTCACAGTGGCTGTGAGTAGTTAGGCTGGAGACCAACAAATGTTCCCAGCCATCCAGAAGTAGAACAATAAGACTGATGAGATGTCCTCTCCACCTTCTATTCTGGCCTCTTCTTTCCTATTTGTCATTTGGGATCCTCTAAGGGCCTGAGGGTTTTTTGTTGTTGTTGTTTTTTAAGAAAAAGGGATAGTGAGAGAGAAAGAGAGAACCAATTTTATTTAGTTTTTTCATGTGGCTTCATTGCTCTGAGAATTCGTTGCATACGTGGTGCCGGGGTTTGGGGGTTTGAACTCTCGTACTCACACTTGCCAGGAAAGTGCTGTAACCGCTGAGCCACCCCTCCAGCCCCGTGGACCTGAGTTTTCAGCACTTACTAGACTACTGACCAGTGCTCTGCTTTGCATGATGCCGCGCTCTGCTGTCACTCTAAAAACTCTAAATTTGCGTGTGAATTTCACCTTGTCTTCATGGTGTGTTAGTTAGCTTTTCATCACTGTGGCCAAAATACCTGACAAGAACAACTGAGAGGAGGAAAAATTTATTTTGGGCACAAGGTTTCTGTGGTTAGCTGGCTCCATGGCTGTGGGGCCTGAGGCGAGGTGGAACATCACCGCAGGCAGAAGGGCATGGCAGGGGGAAAGCCGAGGTATGAGGAAGGGACCTAGGACAGCAGTGACCCCCCTCCTCCAGCCATGCCCCACCTGCCTGAGGTTACCACCCAGTGGGCCATTGCACTATTAATGCATCAGATGGATTAATCCACCCGTGAGGGTACGGCTCTCAAAATGTGATCATTTCACCTCTAAACACAGCCACATAGGATACTGTGTTTCCAACACATGAGTTTTTCGGGGACGCTTCATGTCCACACCATCACTATGGTCAGTAGTTATTTCATTTCATCCATTCGGATCATTTGTATCTGTGATGTGAGACAGAATGACAAACTGCCTTCCCAATCTTATGTAGTCACATGCACCATGATCATTACATTTGGAAACCAATTTTTACCTGTTACCATAATTACTGACTACAGCATATGAGGTCCATTGCGCCTCATATGTCTTAACTTACTTATTAGTACTGACTCAGCCTTTTCAAAGTATTGACGTTAAAACTGCCAGAGTCAGGTTGGATGGGCAGTCTTTCCCTTTGATAAGTGCCAGGAAAGCTGTGTAATCATTAGGGTGAGGGGAAAAGTCCTACACAGGCAGGCTTCAAAATTGTAAATTATTTATGTTTGTGTACAGTAGGCCTTGGTATTTGTTATGTTATTTTTAAAATCTCAGGGTGTCATAGATTTCCCCACGCCTGAGAGATGAGAGCTCTACAGTGGCTTTTATCTCTACCCACCCCTGAGATTTGGGCAGATTGTTTGTTACTACAGCATAACTCGTCCTTCCCAACCCTTCCATTGACCTTCTCACCATCCCCATCCCTGCTGCTTCTTGGGTTCTCCTCCGACTCCTGATTCTCCTTGGTGGCTTCTGTGTCCTCTTGCAAGACTGCTGTCATGGTCCCCTCCCCCGAGCAGATGTCTCCCCATTCTATGCCCACCTACTGCCACCCTGAGGGACAGAAGTCAGCCCAGCCCCCAGGTGCTCAGGGCGTCGGCCACCAGTTTAGCTGCTCCATGTTAATTCCCACTGCTCCTCAGGCCGTCTTCGAGTACTAGGCCTGTCTAGAGAGGGCCGCTGTAGGCCATCACACAGCTTTTCTCCATCTGCTCTCCAATTCTCTTTTTATCTTTTTTTTTTTTAATTTTGGTGTGAATTGGAAAATGCACAAAACATAATTGTTGTAGACTGTTGTTAACTATCAACTAGGGTCAAGAAATAAGATTTTGCACCAGCATCTCTAAAGTCCCAAGTATATCCTTTCCTCCTTTCCCAAACACAGCCTTCTGTCTTGCAAAGGTAACTGCTGGCTTTTATGGTCGTCATTACATTGCTTTCTGAAATCCTTTACTCAGATTTCGGAAGTTCTTCCTATTCTCAACTAAAATTGTTCTGTTTTAAAATTATGTTTGAAGTTGAATTTTAAAATTATTTGTTTTTCTTTTATTGAGATCATTGTATGACTTTTCTCCTTTAAATCTATTAATATGGTGGAATACTTGGATTTTCAAATGTTAAGCTTTCCTGGCATTTCTAGTATAGGATCCACTTGGTTGTATTAGTTTCCTATGACTGCTGTAATAAATTTCAATCCGATTCCAAAATGAATAAATAAAAATAAATTAACACACATTTAGTGGCTTAAAACAACATACACTTATTATCTTACAGTTCTTGAAGTCAAAAGACCAAAATGAAGCTTAGCTAAATCAAGGTGTCAGCAGAACTGAGTTTCTTGCCAGGCACAGTGGCGCATGCTTGTAATCCCAGTGACTCTGGAGGCTGAGGCAGGAGGATTGCAAGTCCAAAGCCAGCCTCAGCAACTTAGTGAGGCCCTAATCAACTTAGGGCCAACTCACTAAGTTAGGCCCTAAGCAACCTTATCTCAAAATAAAAATATAAAAAGAGCTGGGTGGGGATATTGCTTAGTAGTTAAACACCACTGGGTATAATCCCCAGTACAAAAAACAAACAAACAAAAAACAAAAAACAAAACTGAGTTTCTTTGCTGCCAGAGAGAATCAGTTTCTTTACTTTTTCCTGTTTCTAGAGGCTCACTGTCTTAGCTGCTGCCTCCTTCCTGCATCTTCAGAGCATATCTGTTCCAGGTCACATCTCTTCTCTGACTCTTACTTTCCTGGTGTTCCTTTTATAAAGTGCAATTACATTGGGTCCTTAGGGAAAATCCAGGATAATCTCCCCACCTCAGGGTCCTTATTAAACTCATCACCTCTTCAAAGTCCCTTTTGCCGTATAGAATAACTTTCATAGATTTCCATTCTTAGGACATGAGCATCTTCGGTTGCCTTTATTCTGATTGTCATTTGATTTGGTCATATTGTTTGGTTTTTTTAATATGTTGCTTGATTTGATTCCTAATATGTATTTTGTTTTTATGTTCACAGAATTTGTAGTTATATCTGAATTTTCAATTCTGTCATTATTTGTACTTTTCTCATTTTTAATTTTTTCATAAGAACTTATAAGGGATTTATCAATTTTTTTGATCTTTCCAAAGAACCAAATTTTTTTTATTCTATTAAATGTCTTTTCCATTTCATTTATTTTTCTGATATCTTTATTTTGTTTATTTTATGGCATTTGAGCTGCTTCTGGTAACATTCAGGAAAGGGCAGTTTGTGCTGCAGTAACAAACAGTCCCCTGAAATCACAGGGTTTTCAACAATGTATTTTATTTATCACTCTTGCTACCTGTTCTATCCAGTTTGGCTGATTCTCCAAATTGTCTTCATTTCAGGGCTCACACTAGCAAAGTGGCCATTGTCTAGATTGTTCATATTCATTGTGACAGAGGGAAAAGAGATGGCATAGTAAACCATATTTTGGCTGTTAAAACTTCTGCCTAGGGGCTGGAGCGGTGGCTCAGCAGTTTCGGCGCTTGCCTGGCAAGCACAAGGACCCGGGTTCAAACCCCAGCACCATGTACACAACTAAGTGTTAGAGCAACTAAGGCCATGTGAAAAACTAAATAAAGTTATTTCTCTCTTTCTCTGTCTCTCTCACTGTCCCTCTCTCTTAAAAAAAAATGTTTTAACAAAAAAACTTCTGCCTAGAAAGAGCAGTGGAGTAGACAAAAGGGAATGACTATCATTATCATGTATATCAAGAAGATATTAATTTAAAAAAAACTCTATAAATAGCAGAAAGATTAGTAGAGTAGGGGGAAAGGGACAGGGGAGGGTAGGAAGGGAGGAAAGGGAAGTACTAGGGATTGAGAACAAATTATATTCCATGCTTTTATAGTTATGTCAAAATGAATCCTATTATTATGTATTTCTAAAAGGAACAAAAAAATTTTTTTTAATTAAAAAAGTACCAAAACACCTACTGGGATTGATTAATTGAATCTTTGTGATCTTACTTATACTTTCTCATAAATTGCAACATTCCTGTTAATGTGATTTTGACATTTCTAAAAAACATCTCTAATTTCATCCCTTATTTTTTATTATTTTTTAAGAAAAAATCTTGATTTAACTGTTTTAAATTCTTTATTAAATATTAAAAATGTGAAGGTATAGAGATTAATTAAAAACATAAGAATTAAAACAAAAAACAAAAGCAAACCCTTCTGCCTAGATGTAACCTAGCACTTCTATGCATAGTCCGTTGACCAATCCAAGAAATATGGCTAAGCCTCATTCTTTTTTTTAATTTGTTATTTTTTAGAGAGAGATTGAGAGAGAGAGAGTTAATTAGTTTTTAAAAATTTTTTCATCTGGTTTTTGCTTTTCCTTTATTTAGTTGTGTATGTGGTGCTGGGGATCAAACCTGGGTCCTCACACATGTCAGGTAAGCGCTCTTCTGCTGAGCCACCTCTCTAGCTCCAAAATCTAATTCTAATACTCAAGAGATAGATGGGCAGGGAATTTTTGTGAATAATAAAATAGTACGCCATATTTTTTACTAACTTTTTTTTTTTTTTTTAGGGCTGGGGACCGAACTTGGGGCCTTGCGCATGCTAGGCAAGCGCTCTGCCACTGAGCTAAATCCCCAACCCCTTTACTAACTTTTTGATATAGTAACTTAGCTCATTAATTTTTAAACTTTCTTATGTTTAATATGTTTATTTAAGGTTATAAATTTCTTATTAGCTGTATCCCATGTATTAATGCACATAAATTTTGCTAACATTCAATTCAAAATGGTTTTTGTTTTCAACCATAGTGGGGATTGAACCAGGGCCTTGAGTGTGCTAGGTAAGCACTCTCCTAGTCTTTTTATTTTTTATTTTGAGACAGGGTCTTGCTAAGTTGCTTAGGCCTCACTAAGTTGCTGAGATTTGCCTTGAACTTGTGGTCCTCCTGTCTGGGACTCTTGAGCCGCTGGGATTTACAGGCGTGTGCTACTGTTCCCAGCTCCAGAACCTTTTTTAATTTTTATTTTGAGACAAAGTCTCATTAAGTTGCGGAGGCTGGCCTTGAACTTATGACCTTCCTGCCTCAGCCTCCAGAGTCACTGGGATTACAGGACATGTGCTACTGCACCTGACTAGATATGTGGATTTTTATATGCAGGCTGATGAGTGGAAAAGTGGTTAATTCACTGACAGCAAAAATAATGGGCCAAGCTCAGACTTTTCCAGGATATGGAATTGGCTAGGTCTGATCCTATTATACTTGGACCTCCAGGTCATGAGGGTCTCCGAGCTATCATCTGGGTGGTACTCTTATATCTAGGAACTCAAGACATAATGGTTTCTTTTTTTTTTTTTTTTTTTTGACCAGGGATCGAACCCAGCTGGGCAAGTACTCTACCATTGAACTACATCCCCAGTCCAAGACAAAATGGTCTCTAAGAAAGGAATCTTGCATAGCTGGTATGCTCAACACACAAAACTTGTGAGTTGTACCCACAAAAGCCACTTTGTGTCTTCCATTGATTTTTAATCCCTCTCAGTGGCTATGGACAGTCCTTTCCCTGGCCATGGGTACAAATCCTTTTAAGCACATACATTGTCGGGGGGCACCTGTAGGTAAGTCCAGTAGTCATTTTAAGTTCCAAATGCAAACTCAATTAAAAGAATCCAGTCTAATATATTAACATTTAAATCTCCAATCAAAATTAAGGTTACAGCCAGGACCAGTGATACACACCTGTAATCCCAGCAATTTGGGAGGCTGAGGCAGGAGGATCAGAAGTTCAAGGTCAGCCTCAGCAGATTAGCAAGACCCTAAGCAACTTAGTAAGCTCCTGTCTCAAAATAAAACATAAAAAAGGCTGGGGATGTGGCTCAGTGGTTAAGTACTCCTGGGTTCAATCCCTGGTGTAAATAAAAAAGGTTGCACTGTGGGAGGGACTATGTTCAGCCTCTTCTCTTTCTTACTTCTTCTTACCTGCAGTGTTGACATGGGGAAAGGAGGAAAGGAAAGAGATATAGAAAGCTTCCTGGTAAAAAGGTTTTACGGTCTTACATTTGAAGACCTGTATGTTGACTCACAGTTTTTGTAGGCTCCTGAAAGACACCCCCTGCCCTCCATCCCCGCCACATCTCTTGTTGGATTCCTCTGACTCAGCTCCCTCTCCCTCAGCAGGCTCCTCCTGCTCCATGCAGGAGCCAGGGCTCACCTCCCAGTCTCTAACCCTGGATCATCTTGTCCTCATAGGCTACCATTTTTTTTTTTTAAGAGAGAAAGACAGTGAGAGAGACAATCAATTTTTTTTTTTTTTTTAAGAAAGAAGGGACAGAGAGAAAGAGAGAAGCAATCTTTATTCAGTTTTTCATGTGACTTTTCATTCCTCAGACACTTTGTTGTGTATGTGGTGCTGGGGTTTGAACTTGGGTCCTCATGCTTGCCAGGCAAGCGCCATAACCGCTGAGCCACCGCTCCAGCCCAGAATCAATTTTTTTTATTGAGTTTTTCACTTTGCTTTCGTTGCTCTGATACTTAGTTGTGCACGTGGTGCTGGGGTTTGAACCCGTGTACTTGCGCATGCCATGCAAGTGCTGTAACCACTGAGCCAGCCCATAGGCCACCATCTTGATCTGGCCCCCAGGTGCATGTTGCCTCTGCCACCTCTTCATCTGGTCCCCAGGATTCTTCTCTCACTTGACCTGCACTCAAGAGAGTTCTTGCCCAGGATCTCTCTTCCAAGGCTGCTCACCTTTCTCAGGTCCAGACCAGTGTGTGTGCCCAGTATGGGGACCACACAGCGAACCCTTTTAACTCTCACTGAACTGGAGAGAAGCAGGTGGTTCTTTAGACTTTTCCAAAGAAATCCTTCCCACAAAACAATCCTCCTGATCCTCCCTTCTTTGACTTCTATTCCCTTTCTCTGAGTGGGGGAATTCCCTGATGAGAGAGCCAAGGGACAGGTAATTAAATTTCTAAATGTTCCTTTGAAAAATGTGCATCTTTGTCGTGTGCTTCATACCTTACTTTGAAAAGCAGTAACCATTCTTGGCATTTCCATCAAAATTTCAAATTTAACATCCTGTTGCACTTGGTAATATTATGTTAGAGTGAAAAATTATTTTTCTGATTATTAAATTAATGCACACTCTCCACATAAGCTGCTCTGAGCCCTCTCCCCAGCCCTTGACCTCAGCTTGATAAATTCAATTCACAATAGAGTCCACATTTTGTTTGCCCCCTGTGTCACTTGGGAATGCTTTGGATTGAAAGTAACTATCTTAGAGTGGCTTAAACAATTTTGCTCCATGTCACTGGGACAGCCTTTCTGAAATTTCCTTCGTGGTTGGAGGTTGCCTGTTATTACATCCCATTCAGAAGGGAAAGGTATACACCAGTCACTGTCAATGGATTTCTCAAGTTGTCCTATGTGTCACGTCTAGAACTATGTCACCTGGCTAATTAGGTACAAAAGAAGTCCGGAAGTGAGTGCTTCGTTTTTTAGTTTGTTTATTTTTAGAGATGGAAAAAAGACAAGAGGTTGAAAATGGAAACGGAGTCATCACCCAGTATAACGACCAGCATATGTCTGATGTAGCTTTTTAGTTACTGAAACTCATGTATACTCCTGAAACTTACACAGACACATTTTACATGAAATGCACTCTCACCCACAAAGGAGATAACCCTAAAATCTCAGCAACTCCTACAGTTTGAAGTATAGGTGCTCTGTGTAGCATGCAGGCCTCTTATTTTAGTCCATTTTCTGTTACTATAACAAAATACCCAAGACTGAGAAATTTTTAAAGGAAAGAGGTTTATTTTGGTTCATGGTCCCAGAGACTGGGAAGTCCAAGAGTAATATCACTGAGGGCCTGGTGCTGCTTCAACTCATGGCAGAATGTGGAAGGACAAGAGGCACATACAAAAGAGGCAAAATGTGAAGGATGACCTTTGTAACTTCAGCTCCTGTGTTGATGAATCCAGTCCCACAAAAATTACCCCATTCTCCTGAGAAAGACTTTAATCCCTCTTAACCTTATCATTTCTTAAAGGTCCCACCTCCCAACACTGCCATAATAGTAGTCAAATTTCAGTATAAACTTTTTTTCAATCCATAGCCCTTCTCTTTCAGGTCCAGATGAATCTTCTCATAGTCTGGTGACTTAAGCTAAAGAACAAGTTCTTTACATAAAAAAGGAGAGTACCAAGTGATAGGGAGGATGTGGAACCACAGAACTCTCATCTGCTCTTGCTAGGCTATTTTGACACAACCACTTGGAAACCCTTTGGCAGTGTCTGATGAAGCTGAACATCTGCATTCCCTAAGCCAGCAGTTCTGTTAGGTAAATACCTAACGGAAATGTGAATGGAGATGCAGCAAAAGACTCACTCTACAATATTCAAAGTAGCAGTGTTTATAATAGGCTAAAACTAGAAACTAGCTAGGTGGCCATCAATGATATGATAGGAATATAGTATATATTAACACAAAGGACTAGCACACATAAATGAGAACGGTCTCAAACTACAGCATGAATGAACCTCAAAATTACGTCGAGCAAAAGGAGTCAGACAAAAAGACTATGTCCTGTGCTAGTCTACTTACTATAAAATGCAAAAACTGGTAAAATTGCTCTGTGGTGTTAGAAGTCAGGGTAATAAATACCTTTGGGGGAAGAAGATGATTATGTAAGGCAGCATAAGGGAGACTCCTGGGGTGCTAGTAATGTTCTGATTCTTGACCTGGGTACAGGTTATATGGACATTTTCAATTTCTGAAAATTTATTGAGCTGTATACTTTTCTATATGTACAATTTTCTATGTATGTACTATACATTAACAAAATGTGTGTGTGAAAGCGTACAAGGAAACACAGTTTATGTACAATGTGAGAAATAATAAGAGCTTCCATTCAGAGAAAAGAGGAGAAGGAGGAAGAGCAGGGGGTGGGCGGTTTGAATGAGAGGGGGAGGAGGAGGAAGAGAAAAACCCGGTATATCCGGGTCAGCAAACCACATCCGACACTGCTAGACAGAAATAGCAGAGGTTCTTCCATGGTAGTATGAAGTTCTTGGTTGGAGCAGCTGGAAGTCCCACCCTTGTTCTGTACTCTGATTGTGCAAAATGTACACCTTTTGCACCACTGCCTGTTAAAAGGAATTCTGGGGTACAGGATTGCTATAGGGTTAAACAGCAACAGACTGTTGGTAGCCAGGCTTGAGATTTTAGGGATACAGGATTCCCTTGGTCATTTGTTAGACATTTGTCAATTCCATGAATTAAGGAATCATAATCAAATAACTTATCTAAAAAGTGTTTAAATTGTTTTTATTAAATATTTTCAATTTATTTTTCCAAATAAGCACTATATTGATATATCATCATATAATCAAAGCAATACTAAAAGTTTTAAATTAAGGTCTTATTCTTACCCCTGTTCTCATCCACCCTGGAATTTTCTATATAGGCAAAACATTGTTTTGAGGCAATTCAAATAACACCTGAAGAAAAAGATGCCACCTACAATCCATCTTGCAGCCTGTAGCCTCAGTCTTCAATCCTGATAAAGCTGCTGCTGGTTTCAGCTTGGGTACACGAAGTAAATTGGTCATTTCAACCCAGCAGGCCCCAAGTCACAGGACTCTTGGCCAATTTAGATTGTAGGGTGCAAATAAAGAGATCCTCTTTTACCAAGTCTTTTACTTTAATTGATGCTTTCAAATCAGTTTTCTAATCTAGATTTGCCATTCTTTTGAAGGAGTTTGCTGAAAGCTACTAAAAAAGCCAACACTAAAAATAAATAAATGGAAAAAAACAAAAATAACAAAAAAATAAAAAAGCCAATACTCACTCATGTTCTACATAGTTCCTGAGATTTCTCCTGGAATTCAACTTTGGTTAGTATGTGGTTCTATAAGCAAGGTCAGCAAGTGACAGCCATTTGACATTTTTCATTACTGATAAAGGGTCACCATCTTTCCAGTTTGGAATAGTTAACATTGGCTACCTAAACCTCCAATTAGCCAATTCCACATTTTAGGAGGTGTTTTTAGCATCGTTTCTGATACCAAATTGTTTGCTTGTTAAGAATGGGTTCAACTAAAATTTATAGAACACCCACCTATTAATGACTTAAAGGTGGCTTCTTACTACTAGTTTGGGGCAAGAATAGAAGCAGAGAGGTCATGTGGGAAGTTGTCTCTCAAGTAGTACCATATCAGATAGTACTAGACTAGGACTAGACTAGTCCTTGGACTAGAATAGGAGTAGGATAGTAGAGGTTGAAAGAAGTAAAGGACTCCGGATGTATGTTGGTAGCATCAAGAGAATTTGCTGAAAAATTAGTTATAAAGGTAAGGGAATAAGAAATCAACAAGATGGGGCTGGAGCGGTGGCTCGGTGGTTACAGTGCTTGCTTGGCATGCGCGAGTACATGGGTTCGAACTCCAGCACCACATACACAACAAAGTGTTGGAGGAACAAAGTCATGTGAAAAACTTAAGAAAGAAATTTGCTTCTCTCTTAAAAAAATAAAAAATCAACAAGAGCTCCTAGAATTTTAGCTTAAACAATTGAGTGAACAGTAGTGACATTTACTAAAAGGAATGATACTGAGAAAGGTGGAGGTTTGAGGGTGAAAACTCATTTTGAGGGGCTATGTTAAGTCTAAGAAGCCAATTAGACATTCTTGTAGAGATGTCAGGTAGGCAGTTATTTAGAGGAATTAGGAATTACAGAGAGGGATTGTCCCTAGAGAGAGAAATATTAGAGTCATCTGTATTTAAATAGCATCTAAAGCATAGGACTAGATGTCACATAGGGAGAGTGGGTAGATACAGAAAGGTACTCAGGATAGAAAGAACCCTGGGCACTTTTATATATGTTGAGGCAAGAAGGGGAAGTCAGAATAGGCAGTGAGACCGAGGAAGACCAAGAGTGTGTGATGTCAGGAAATAAGAGAAGAAAGTGTTTCAGAGTGGGAGTAGTTGTCTGATGAATGGTGTTGAAAAGGCAAGAAAAATAAAAACAGATCAAATAAGAGACCACTAGATTTGCATGGAGTCTGCAGTTTCTGTAGCTTGGTAGAAAAGAAAACAGAACAAGTTTTATGCAGATGGCAGTGATCTGGTAGGGAGCGAGCACTTGTTGATTCAAATGACAGGATAATAGAAAAAGTGGAACAAGGACACTATCTACCTAAAAGATACTGAACATTTTTTGTGTGTTTTACATTCCACATTTTTATTGGTGTATTCTAATTATATATAATGATGGAATCTGTTGTTACATATTCATATATGCATACAATCTAATGGTATAGTTTGGCCAATATTACTCTGCAAAACTCCCCCCACCTCCAGATACTTAACTTTTTTTTTTTTTTTTTTAGAGGGATGAGGGACAGAAAATCAATTTTTATTTATTTTTTCATGTGGCCTTTGTTTCTCCAACACCTAGTTGTGTATGTGGTACTGGGGTTCCAACCCTGGTCCTCACACTTGCAAGGCAAGCACTCAAACCACCGCATCTTAATTTGTATTTGTATTTCTAGTAACTCCTAGCACAATGCCTAGTGCTTAGAAGGCACTCATAACTGTTATTGAATTAATGAATAAATGGAAGAGTAGATGAATGAATGGATAGATGGATGACTGGTAATGTACAGGGTACCTAAAATGAACTAGATCACACTAACCCAAACTATGGAGGAAGGAAAAGGGGCATTAATAGGGTTTCTTTAGGATCCTGGAATTTCTCTCTGGGATAAGGTTGACAGATTTCAATCTCAGATGAAGATGGGAGAATTAAGCAGTCAGTGACAGTGGGCGTTTGCCAACTTTCAAGGCACTGATCTATTGATCTATTAAAGCAGGTTGCAGGAGGGTTCTGCAATCATCCACCTATCTAATTTGTTTCTGTGTCCCCCTTTTTTTTTTTTTTTTTTGATCCAGGCTCATATGAAAAACCGATCATGTGTCTTTATGGGCACAAATGGGGGACAGGATTTAAAAAACGATAGTCTACATTCTTTTATCCATCTGGCCTATAGATATTTGCTGAAGGGTAATCTTGTATAGGAGCAATGGTGTTAAGGGCAGGATTAAACAGAGGTTACCTATTCGTTTTCGGAAGTACTTTGTCTTCTCTCGAATTATAGAAGCAGCCCATTTCACGAAGTGCACAGGAAAGGCGTTATTTGACGTGGGTCGTCCACAAAGACTTGGTGGGACTTGTGAGTGAATGGGTGTTAAAGCTGTCGCAGTTTGTGGGATGGAGCAAGCAGAACTTGAAAGGCCAATCTGGGAAATGCTGGACCCACGGCCCGCACCAGCATTTTCTAGCCGCTTCATTAGGAGAGGAATTAGGGTTCCTATTATTTTTCTTTTCAACTTGTAATCGAAGGAACCAAAGGACCTGAAAGAAGAGGTGCTGGCGAAGTTGGGAGCCAGCTTCAGAGTGCATCGCATCCAGATCCGGCGACCTAGGTCCCACGCCGAACCTGGTTCCTGAGGGCTCTCGGGGTTGCCTTGCACCCTGCCCGGGCCCTGGAGCGCCCAGAGGCTCAACCCGGTTTGGAGCTGGGTGTCGCCCTCCGGAAGGCGGGTAGAACCGCGTCCGCAGCTCGTTACACGTGGACTCACGCGAGCAGTCAGCTCGGCAGCCCGCGGGCAGGGGGCGTGGCCCGCGGCGCGAGGGGCGGGGACGGGAGCGCGCATGCGCGGGAGGGCCGGGGGCGGGCCCGAGCGAACGTTTCGGGACGGGGGCTGGTGAGGCTCACGCCGGAGGGCTTCGCGTCTGCGGTGGGGACCGTGAGAGTGCGCGAGTCCGTGAGCGGCGGAGGCCTGACTCCTAGGACGGAGGTCAGTGGGCCACACTCAGGCGTCTGCTGCGGGGCGGGACCGGGACCTAGGGCTCCGGAGTGGCTGTCCGGGGGGCTTGTCCCCCGAGCCATCTCGGGAACCGATGCGGAAGCCGTGTCCCTGCCTGGGGCTTTGGCGCTTTGGTCTGCCCAACCGATTTCCACCCTCCTGCCGGCCCTTGGGGGCCCGGGGCCCTGGCTGTGAGGCCACCTGTGTCGGGTGGATAATGGGTGCCGCGCCTGGCCGGCCCGGAGGCGTTACTTCTGCCCTAGTTCCCCGTCTCGGTCTGAGGAGACCCACGGGTCCTCTTGGGCCTGGCGGGGTTGGCTAGACAGAGTCTGGGCGGAGTGGGAAGGCTGCGGACACAGATTGCCCTCGTATGATTTCTCTGGCCACAGCACCCCATCCACGCAGGTGCCCAGACCAGAAACCCGGGCGTCGTTCCCAACAGCGTTTCTTTACCCACGCACATCGAATCCATAAGCTCTCTTTGGATACGTCACTTTTCCAGTCCATCCTGCTGCCCTCCCCGGTTCAGGCAGCCATCGCTGCTCCGGACTACCTCATCCTTCCAACTGATCCCTTGCATCCCTTCTTGATACTCTGCGTTTTGTTCAGTACAAGAGACCTAGAGCTGGGGGTTTAAAACATCTCACATGTCACTTGATTCTTGCCCCCGTTCCTTGCCGTCTTTGAATTCCTGTTGCTCTTCTGAGCTCTTGCACAGGTGTGCAGAGATCTTTGTGACCTGTCCTCTTTATGCTTTACGCAAAACAACCATTTCCTTAACACTGTGTCTTTAGCTATTTTGAATCTTAGTTTCTAGGTTGGACCAAGTCATTTCTGGGCTGAAGTGTGTGTTACAGTGTGTTCCTTCTGCCTGAGGCACTATCCTTTGGTTGAAATACTGCTTCCCATGCTTCATGTTTTATTCCATCCAGGTGTGAGTTGGGGCTTCTTCAGGACTCTATGGGTGCGTATTTACTGGCCTGTCTTTTCCACCTGGCTGTGATCTGTGTAAGGAATCTATCTAGGTTACAGTCCTCAAAACATTGTTATTGTTCTGCTTTTCATATGTTACCAGACTGTTAGTGTGTTAGTGAAATGTATAAATGAAGCATGGCAGCTCCTTGGACTTTTCAAATGAAAAACAGAGCAAGCTATTAAATGCCAGTTTTTTTCAAAACCAATTCTCAACCCTCAGTCCATGTAAATGTTTCTTTCGCCAAGGAACTTGGCTATTTTCTTACTTTTAGTCCAAGATCATGACAGTGATAAGTGGGGGAAAATACTAGTCAGAATTTTCTTTGGCTGTGGGCACAGGATGTCTGGATGTTGGAAAGGGTGGCTGCTTTGAGGATGATTTCTTAGCTGAGTGCCCACCCTCCACCCCTGGCCTGTGAAGCTGCCAACAGCTGCTAGGAGGAAGGCTGGCTCCAATCTCTCATGTGCTGATAGGACTAATGACACAATGAAGGGGTGGGGGAACAGGCACAAATCAGAGGTGGGAGGGCTCCATGAGTTCCAGCATAAACCAGAGCTTTGCAGTGAGGAACACCATGCCTAGGTGCTAAGACCCATTGCCCTGTTTGAGACATGAAGGCATGCTACCTACAGGTCAGTTCAGCAGAGTAAACAATAGACAAAGAAGACAGGGGTTCAGCCTTGGAGAGGGAGGAAAAGAGAAAAAAAAATGGAAATGAGGACAATATGTTAAGGTTAAATGACAGTGAGACTCTGTAGATTGAGGTCAGAGGAGGTGTTAGCTGGAAGAATCCCCAGGTGACATTTGAAGGAGGCCTAGAAGGAAGAAGGAACAAACAAGTGGAACCACTGTGAGCAATGCCTGCTGGACAGGAAGAAGCTGCTAGAGCAGTGAGGGGACCCGGGTTCAAGTCAAGGACCCGAGTTCAAGACAATGGTCCAGCACGTCCCTCCTGGGCGGAGGCTGCTCCTCACCTCGGATGTCAGGCATGTGTTTTTGTTCCGATGTCTCTTATCTCGCCCTGCTTTGGTGTTTCTCCAGCCTGAGTATTACAATTTCCCAACAAAGACCAGCGAGCTTGCAACTCCTGGGCTTATCTTCCAGGCTGTTTGCCCGTAACCCTGAGCTAAGTAGTTGCAATATGGATGATGCAACATGTTCTTTGGGCAGAATGGAATAGTTTATGTTTCCTTTTGATGGTGAACTATTTAATTTGTTTAGGTGGCAGCCAGATTCCCTGTTGTCATTGCAGAGCTTAAAGCATTTTCTTTATAAATTTATAGATTTGAGTTTGTTGTGTTTCAATGGTTAGAAATCTGCAACAGCAAACCAGAATGGGACAAATTTAAAATAAGTGGTTCTTGGCTTGATTGAAGAAGGGATAATTTGGACTCTAGTTCTTATATTATTAATCACTTTGTTGCTTTTTGGTATTACCTAAATAGGAAGCACCTCTCTCCCTCTATCTTTCTCTCTCTCTCTCTCTCTCTCTCTCTCACACACACACACACTCACACACACACACACCAATGTGATATACTAGCTGAGTGATTACTCAGCTCAACTATCTGATAGGTAACTCCAAAGTTTTATCCTCAGTTACATTGACCTCAAAACTTGGCAGTGTATCTGTGAAGTTGGTAATCCCTTCAATCTCCCAAGGACCATGACACATAGGGTAAAAATCACCGGTCTGTGTGCCAGGCTGTGCCCGGTGCTGGGAATACCTCTTACAGCCAGTCCTGGAAGAGGTACTGACAGTTAATCAGGCAGTTTCCAAGACTGTTCACAGCTGTCATCAGCAATGGACAGGAGCCTTCTGAAAGGAGTATATGGGAAGAAAACTGAAGCCAGACTGGAGAGGAGGACTTGCTGGGGGTGGGGGGTGGGAAGATGTTGGTCTGAAAGAATAGGAGGAACTGAATCCCCTCTGTGGTCCTTCCTGTCCTAGAATTCTAAGATATGTGCTCAGAAAAGTTGTTCTGCTATGACCAATAGTCACTGCTAGGAGTAACTTGAGATCTTGTTTTCTGGTACCAGGTACCATGACAGTGGCCTTGTCAGGATCTGGGCACTTTTAGTAGGTAAAGTTGGAAGTGTGGTTTCTAGGAATTAACTGGAAGCTGGGCATGGTGGCACATGCCTGCAATTCCAGCAATTTGGGAGGCCAAGGCAGGAGAATTAGAAGTTGGAGGCCAGTCTTGGTAATTTAGTAAGACTGTCTAAAACTAAAAAAATTTAAAAAGGGCTAGGGTGGAGCATCCCTGGGTTCAATCCTTATACTACACACACACACACACACACACACACACACACACACACACAAAGGTATTAATTAGAAACTCTCCCAGCTAATACAGTCTTTATCAGCAATTTTTAGTCATTGCTTTGTGTGATACACACACACACATAGTGTGTGTGTGTGTGTATATATATTTTTTTTATTTGACAGAAGTGAATTATTCTAGGTAGACTTTTGCAGCCTGCTGTCTTTCATGTAATCTGTATTGAGCATGAGAGATTGCATTATGATGTCACTGAGTAATAAGCCTAGATGCTGCTTTTTAGCATCCTGGGAGTTATACATCCAGTGACTGTTGTCCCCTTTAGTGGGAGGATGATGGGAGGTAATGGGCAGAATGGGTTTGGGCAATTTTCGTAATCATCCCAGGGGGCATATCTCTCAGGGTCCTATCCCAAGAATCTTTTAGGATGGATGAGGGACTACGCCACCTCTTCCTTCACAGCCCCAGGCACGGAGAGGAGACAGTGGCAGCTTCTGAGCTGCACACTGAGTGTAGTTTGTACAAGTGGGACCCGTGCCTTCTGTTTTATCTCTACTGCTGTAGAGCTGGAGCTGTGCTTCAGTTGGCCACTTAGGAATCGCTGGCCCTTGTTGTCCAGCAGAATCGGCTCTGCCTTTTGGGAAGTGACTGTTAGATGAGGTCTTTTCTTCTTTTTATAGGTTGGCCCCTGGCTGACCTTCACCTTCTCTGAGGTCAGTGTCTAAGCCCCAGGAAGGACTGGTACTTCCAGTTGAGCACCAGTTACCAAGGCCTATACGACCCTCAGTGGGGAAATGCTCCCTGCCCTCAGGGCTAACTGAGTTGTCTGTTGACCACAATCTCAAGTATAGTTGAGCCGGGGAGAGTGTGATGAAATCCTGAGTTCTCTACAACTTTCTTTTTCCATGCTCTCTCATAGTACTTACGTCACCTGCCACTATCACAGCCCTGGGAGGTGGATGAGACAGAAGTCGACATCGTCTTCATGGCCGCTGCTGCAGAAGGGACCTCTTGCTTCCTTTGGCTGCTGCGTTTCTGTCTCTGGTCTGCCCACTTAACATCTTCCCCACGCAGCAGCCAGATGCAGCAGTCTGCAGCCTGCTCTGATCTCATCTGCCCGTCATGAATCCTTAGTTGCTCCCCATTTATTGCCCAGGAAATGTCGACCCCCTTGGCCTGGTGTGTGTGGCCCGTTCATCCTTCGCGCCCGTTCATCCTTCGCACCCGTCCACAGGGCTTGCTGCCACCAGGGCTCCCCAGAGACGAGACTGCTCATGTTTCTTTCCTACTCATCTGCTCCTGCTCCCACCTTTCCCTCAGGCCTTCCACCCCAGCATATTCCAGGTCCAGCTGAAGTGTCACATCTGTCAGCCCTCTCTGAGTTTCTTTCATCCAGGAAAACTTCTTCCCCTGAACTCCCAGGAGGTTTCCTCTTGAAATGCCGCCCGCTGCCTTTCTTAGTCTTGCTGCCAGTAGCCAGCGTTTCTCGGAGGACTGCAAGGTCGGAGACAGGACTGATCTTTGTATCCCTTTAAGGTCTGGTGGAGCTGCTTGGCCCCGTGAAGGTGTGTCAGGAACATGGTGGATCCACCTCCATTTGAGTGATGGGAACCTCGAGAGCCCAGGGTCATGCCACAGTCTCGTGGCAGAGCTGACCTTGGGCCCAGGTTGATGTGCTCTCTTCCCCACCCTGGCTGCCTCACTGGGTTTCCCAGTAGTGTGCTGTATCAAGACGCAAGAGAAACCTTAGCTGTGTGCTCTGCCTTCATCTCCTGTGTTCCCCACCTTCTAGGTACCGGTGACCATGAGATACCTGCGGCTGCTCAGAGCCCCCTTCCTGTATGGCCTGCTCTGGGCGTTTTGTGCTCCAGGTGTCAGAGCTCAGGAGCCCGGAGCTAATGTCCCACATCCTAGCAGTGTGGGCCTGGATAAGAGCACAGTGCACGATCAAGAGTACGTATTTGGCTGGGGCTGGGGTCCAGGGCTCCCCATTATCTGCAGGGCATCAGGCTGCAAGGGCACTCTTAGTGCTCTTTTCTTCCTCCTATGCAGATGGCTCCTTGACGTTTGTCAAGGATGCCCCTAGAGCCACCCGCTAGGTACTTTTTTTTTTTTTTTTTTTTTTTTAAATAGAGGGACAGCAAGAGAGAAAGAAAGACACTTTGTTGTGTACGTGGTGCTAGGGTTCCAACCTGTGTCATTGGCATGCCAGTCAAGCGCCGTAACCACGGAGCCACTGCTCCAGCCCTGTTAGGTATTCTTTTTCCATCATTGTATCATAAGCGCAGGCTTTTGAGGCCTAAATAGAATAAATTACTTGGCTGAATTCAGTCTTTCTCTTTCACCGTGGACAGGCAGGCAGACTGACATGCATAGGCACACACACACAACAGTAGTGGCAGAATCCAGAATCAGATTGTTTCTGGACTCTGACCTTTTTTATTGACACATTCAAATGTTGAGTTATTTGTCACAGGTCTTGTCTTTATTCTTGAATTGTTTCCTAAAAACTATTTTTAAATTGATGACCCCAAAGTGTCATAACAAAATTCTAATGATAAAGAGGAAAAACACCTATAATCCCGCCAGAGTAACACGCTACGACTTTGTCCCTGCTCCTTCGGTGGCGCTGTCAATGTGGATCATCCTTGAGTGTGATCTGCCACTGTTTTCTGAGCCGGATGAAATTTCAGACCTTGAACTTTTCAGAGTCCGTAAGGTTTTGGCATGATCTGACTTGTTGCTTTTTAGGCATATCATGGAGCATCTAGAAGGTGTCATCAACAAACCAGAGGCGGAGATGACCCCACAAGAACTGCAGCTCCATTATTTCAAAATGCATGATTATGATGGAAATAATTTGCTTGATGGCTTAGAACTCTCAACAGCTATCACTCATGTCCATAAGGAGGTAGGTCAGGCAGTGGCTTGGGGGGCAGTGTCTGGGGAAGCCTCCTTTTGGTAGTTCCGTCCCCTGTCTTGCTGACCTGTGCTGTCTTTGTGCCCCAATAGTGCTGCTTCTCCTTTCTGCATTCGCTTCTGGGTTGTGCCTCTTCCTGTTTGGCAGTCTTTCCCTTAGGGTGACTTGCTGAACTGGAGGCCCCAGGGCTGGACATTTGTTTTTTGTTTTTTAAAGAAAGGGACAGTGAGAGAGAGAGAGAGAAAGAATCCATTTTATTTAGTTTTCCATGTAACCTTTGTTGCTCTGGCATTTCATTGTGTATGTGGGTGCTGGGGATTGAACCCATGTCCTTGTGCATCCCAGGCAAGCGCCGTAACTGCTGAGCCACCGCTCCAGCCCTGTGGGCTGTACATTTGTATCTTAAGCCAGTGCCTCAGCATTTCCGCTGCACCAGGTTTACAAGTCCAGTACCTGAAAAGATGGGCCACATTCCCAATGCAGAGCAGGGGGAAAAGAAGTGATTGCATTTGAGAAGAATGGTGAATGTGGGCCACGGCTTGGAGGGACGGGGCAGAGGATGAGTGCTCTGAGTGCTTGTTTGGTAAGGACAGTGCCCTGAGGCACGCTCAGGTAGGTCAGAGGGCTCCTCGGCTCTACACAACAGGCAGAGAGGGCAAGGCCAGGCTCCAGCCTTACTCCTGTCTTCTAGATGAGGAAACGCAAATCAAAATCTTGTGCCTCCAAACTGAGTTTTATCCTCCCTGGCACCCAGCCCACCAGAGAGGAGGCAAAGTTGGTGGCATAGGCGTGATAGTGAGTATAGTGTGGGGTTTGTTCTGCAGGAGCGCTAGCAGTTTTACACAGTAGAGGAACATCAGTTTGAGATGACTCGGTGCTGTATGCACAAACTGAGGGATGGGAGCAGAGAGGAAAGGAGAGATGTAGGACGAGTGGCAAAGGAGGCAGCAGCCAGGGGTGTTAATGACCTTGGCATCATTCCTAGCACTGAGCCCCAGGCCACTTGCTGCTGAACTTTCTCCTCAAAGGTCATGACAGATTCTACTGGCTGGCAGTGCTTCTTCCTCTTGTTCTGGTCCTGAGATTACCCAATATGTCACTGTTTCCATTTTATCAGGCAAATAGTGCACAGAGCTAGCCTCTTGGGAAGGCTTGGGCTATGAGCTTTTCTTTAGGATGGGTGTGTGGTCATGGAGTCTGTGACTCTCACAGTTCATCATAAACTGGGGACCCAGCTTTCTCCAAGAAAACGTGCTTTACTCTGGTAATTAGAAAAGAACAAACAGAAGTTTTTGAGACAGAAGCAAGGGCCTGCTTTGAGTACATCTTTCTTGTAACTGGATTATTATAAACTGACTCAATACTGATACATGAGTTCGTGGATTCCTAGAAGCAGCCATGTATTCCATCGAAAGAGTTTCTGGACACATATGAGCATGGACATTAGCTAAGTGCTTTTTCCAGTAAATGTGCAACTCCTCACTGTCTAATTTATATTTTGTAGGAAGAAAGTGAACAGGCACCACTAATGAGTGAAGAAGAACTGATCAACATAATAGATGGTGTCTTGAGAGATGATGACAAGAACAATGATGGATACATTGACTACGCCGAATTTGCAAAATCACTGCAATAAACATTATTTGGCCATGTCCTAGTTATATGCACACGTGACCCGTGATAATGTGATTGAATACTTTCAGTAATGCAGAATAACTCATTTTTAACTATTGCTGCAGCATTTTGGTAAAAAACTGTAGTGATTTGTTACACTGGGGTAAGAAAGAGAAATTCAGAGAAATAAAGAAGAAGAAATGGGACATCTTTTGGTCCCTCAGTGCTGTTAAATCTCTCATTGGACAAGGGCTTGATGAAAAATTAAACATATGGAATAATTGGAGCTGAGCACTCAGGAACTTAACTGTAGGATATTGCTCATTTCTTGATCTTAATTCATGCTACCTGAAAAGTAAGACAATAAGCTTTGCCAAGTGGACACACTTTTCAAAGACAAAGAAGGGATGGAGTGAATGCCACATGTTTGCCCTGGTGGGTCCTGTCTCTTCAGATAAACGAGGTCAGTATTCCATAAAGTTCCCCTGGCCCACATGATCACTTGCTCTGGGCAAGTGGCTATTTGTTAGGCATGTCAAAGCCACAGCATAAGAAGAATGTCAGCTACTGAGTTCAGCTGGCCACAGAGGCTGCAGTTCTTTACCCTCTCACGTTTTGGAAGTGATAGGCCGCTGGCCTAAGCAGTTCACCTTTTCACATCTTCAGTATTTTACACAACTACTGCTGCACCTTTGTACTTTATTTCTTTTCTGTCGCCCTCGACCAGAGAGAAACCTTGAATTTACAGGTGTTCTCTCATCAGCAGCAAATGTTTTCGCTTTCTTAATGTTTGTATTTCACTCTTGATTCCAGGCTTTCCCTTTTGCAATTTTGGGACCATTTGGAATATAAGGACTTGCTGCAGCAGTTTTAAACTATTGGCTGGTCTAGACTAGGTGGGAAGTGAAAAGATCATTATCACACCCAGTGATCCAAGTTCTGTTTTGAAGGAATGTTGTTTAAAATTACCTCTTCTAGCCTAAATGGGTAAATTCTTAAATTTCAGGAAAGAATAGAAAAGGAAACTCAAATATTCTTCAACAGTGTGAAATCTCAGTAGTATTTGAAAGTGAGAAGAAGCTGCAGATTGTAGTTTGGTGTGTTGGATGCGATAGACTTGCTATGATAGAAAACCCAACATGATGGTTGAATGGGGAGAAGAAAATGCATAAATTTTGCTGTCAGATGTATAGAGACTTATTTTCTTTATTAAAGTATTCTTATAAGAAAACATGTATTTGTAAAAATGATTTCCTGTGTCAAGTATTTGTGCAATCAGAGCTGACTTGTAAACTATTCTTGTAATATCTTATTATTTTGAAAGATTTATATAATAAATTCTGGATATATGACCCATAAAACTGATGAAACAAAATAACGTCCAGTTGGTTTTATTTATAGACCATATAGGCCTTTTCTACCACATGGAGGGCTTGTTTGTTTAATTCAGATATTTACCTGTGCCAGGTGTGATCATGGGTGTTGCAACTCCTTGGCTGTGTACCCTGCTCCCTTTCACAGAGTAAAGTCTCAGCATTCAAAGCTGGTTTCTCCTTTCAGGCTTTCTTTCTTATGAATGAAATCACTTTTGGTTTTTCTTTAGTGGAATTCAGATTGTGACAGCATTCTCTAGTCTAGAAGAAATATGTAGTGTTTCCCCCTTGAGTCGGCTGTTTTTCCTTTGACGGAAAATGTTATTAGTATCATAAGCATACACAATATCCCCTGGCCTTTTGGAAATGACACACTTCTGCCTGTTGGGAAGACCTTGGACCTTGCACTGGTCCTCCTTCATCCAGAGGGGACAGCCAGGGAGAGAGGGAAACAGGTCCTTCCAACATGCAACCACCCCATTAATCAGGCAAAATGGAGCCCTCCCTGCTGTTGTGCTTGTTTGGTGCTAGCTTGCGGGCCTGTGAGTCTGTCTGCTTTCCCTATATACAATTCCCCTAATGGGAGAGGGGCCTGGGGCATCACCTGCTCACCCGTTCATGTCCCCTATTTGAGGCCTTGGCCTTCTCTCTGATACTTGCCTCAATAAGTTTTCGGGACGTGTCGAGAACACCTCTGCCTTCAGCGTCCTCATCGCTAAGGTGGGGATGATATACCCTGGAGAATTAGCCACAGTGAGGGAAGAACGTAAGCTTTGGACCCAGGCAGATTCCTTGGTCTGCAACTCCTTAGCTGTGACATTTCTAAACTAGTTTCTCATCAAAAGATAATAATAGGGCTGGAGCGGTGGCTCAGTGGTTTCGGCGCTTGCCCATCAAGCATGAGGACCCGGGTTCAAACCCCAGCACCACGTACACAAACTAAGTGTTGGAGCAACTAAGGCCATGTGAAAAACTAAATAAAGTTGTTTCTCTCTTTCTGTCTCTCTCACTGTCCCTCTCTCTGAAAAAATGAAAAATAAAAAAAAAATAAAAGAACTTTAATTAAAAAAAAAAATAATAGAAGTTACCTAGGAGCTGGAGCGGTGGCTCGGTGGTTATGGCGCTTGCCCAGCATGCATGAGTACACCGGTTCAAACCCCAGCGCCCACATACACAACTAAGTGTCAGAGCAACGAAAGCCAGGTGAAAAACTCAATAAAAATTGATTCTCTCTGTCAAACTTATAAAAAATAAACTCTAGAGTGGCCAAGATAATTAACAAAATGATTTTAAAAGCTACTTAGAGGACTTAGGATGGTGCTTGTACAGAGTAAGTGCTGAATACTTGGTCATTGGTTCTCCTACCTGGCTGAAGAGCTTGCTTCCTCACTGAAGAGTGTGGGCTGGGGCTGTAAAGACATCAATGACTCCTCTGGGATAAGGACCAAAGGGTCTTCTCTGCTTTTTATATTCCAACATATAAAAGCTAAGTTAAGTGGGCTGGAGTGGTGGTTCAGTGGTTAGAGCGCTTGCCTATCATGTGTAAGGACCTGGGTTCAAACCCCAGCACCACATACACAACTAAGTGTCAGAGCAACAAAACAAAAAAACCAGATTGAAGGGGGAAAAAAGCTAAGTGATTGAGTGAATGAGTTTCCAGGTGGAAGCTAAGACTTGTCAGGTGGGATTGTGGAAGACAGAGCACTGGAGTAGGAGCCAGACTGAGGGAGTTTCCACCTCCCCTAGTTTCCTGAGCCACCTTCAGTTAGTCTCCTGCAGGCGGAGGAGAGCAGACCCAAAGCCCCTTCATCAGACAACAGAAAGCACCAGATCACCAACAATAGTAGCACCACTGACCCCCTCATTCAAAAGATCCAGAAAAGGAAGGTGAGGTGCTAGAGAGTGTGTGGCACTGGTTGGAGACCATCGAGGACAGCTGCTTCAGAGCCTGCTTTTTCACTTCACAGCCAGTTTTGAACAGGTATGTGAACGCAATAGAGCAGAGTAAATATCTGTATCCCCAGCTGCAGGAATTCCTTAAGAATTTATCCCCAGCTGCAGGAATTCCTTAAATTTATCCCCAGCTGCAGGAATTCCTTAAGAATTTATCCCCAGCTGCAGG
>PVKS010028881.1:0-25929 GCA_004027875.1 Aplodontia rufa
TTTTTTTTTTTTTTTTTTTTTTTTTTTTTGTAGTGGGGATTGAACCAGGGATACTTTACCACTGAGCAACAGCCCCAGCTCTTTAATTTTTTTTTTTTTTTTTGAGATAGGATCTCACTAAGGTGTTATAGCCTCCTTGAATTGCAGAGATTGGCCTCAAACTTGTGATCCTCCTGCCTTGGCCTCTGAGTTCTTGGGATTACAGGTATGTACCATTGTGCACTAGCTTAATTCTTTTCTTGTTCACTGCTCACATTTATATTTAGCTCTGAATTTAGGTCCCACATCTGAAATGGACAGTCTGCTTACATTTTATGTGAGTTTGAACTAAAGCAAATTTGAACTTGCCATAAAAACATATTCATAAACATCCTGATTCTGTTATCAAAGTTGATACAATGACTTTCCATTCACACCTATGAGGAAATCAGTTGAATTATGTGAGGTGTTCAAGAATGCTTCTTTTGCATGACATTCCATTGTCCTGTTCAGCACAGTGAAAACAAAGGGTCTTAGGGGAAGAGTCAGGAAGAGGAAATTAGTGACCTGTATTGCCATAATGAAGTTATGAATCTATAAAAGTTAGAATAATGAAGTTAGAATCTATAAAATTTCCCTGTTACACAAAACAACTAGAGGACCACAGAAATAGTTGTGCAGCCCTCTCTGAGCCAAGTTACTTAAAAACCATCATGCCAGGGACTGAAGCAATGGCTCAGTGGTTCCCTTGCTTGCCTGGCATGGGCGAGGACACAGGTTTGAACCCCAGGACCACATACACAACAAAGTGTCGAAGCAATGAAGGCCACATGAAAAACTAAATAAAATTGATTCTCTCTCTCTCTCTCTCCTTGACCCTCTCTTTAATTAAAAAAAAAAAAAGCATCATGCCATCAGAACTCACAACACTCCTCTGAAAATGCATTCCCATTCCAGTCCACACTTGAAAAACTAAATGAAAAAGAGGGGCAGTGAGAGAGAAGTAATTTTTATTTAGTTTTTCATGTGATCTTCATTCCTTGGACATGTCACTGTGTACGTGGTGCTGGGGTTTGAACTCACGTACTCGCACATGCCAAGCAAGCGCAGTAACTGCTGAGCCACCGCTCCAGTGCCTCTGATAGGTACTGTTTTAGGTGCATTTAAGTGCTTTATATGCATCAAGCCTCCAAGCTTTACTCAGACTTTTGCAGTAAGTACTACTATTAGTTTTCAGATCACAGAGGGTAAAACTGAGGCACATAAAGTTGGATGATTTTTCCAAGATTCTGGAGCTGGTTAAGGTAGGATTTAACCCCAGCAATCTGCAGACAGTGTCTATGCAGATCTGTCTTCAAAGCTCTCCAGCCCCCAAGACTGAAGCATCTGAACACACCGAGTCTGGAAGCTTTGGAGGGAGGGCTGAACACAGCTGTAACCTCTGATTCTGACATGCCCCCTCTTTCTCAGGGGACAGGGGTCCCTGGCCTATCCTTGGCCTCTGCAGTACTTCCCAAGGCTCCTTCCAGCTTCTGAACCTTCCCACACTAAACCCAGCCCAGCTGAGTCACGTTATGCAGCACTGAGCTCCAGGGAAAGTTCCCCAGAGCCTGAGGCTGTGCCCCCTCCTCAACATAGCTTCAGTTAAGTACAATTAAAGCAGTCTTTGATCAACTATTTGTTTAAGGTCTATCTCCCCTACTTGACTACAAACAGTAGTAGTTCCAGAATTTCTATATAGGCAGGGGCAAATAATATAGGGAGAGGAGCTTTGCTTTCATTGTTTAATACTTGCTATCAGGCTGAGAAATGGCAACTGAAAATAGAAATGAATAAGAGGGCTAATGGAGATTATGATGGGAAGCACACCCTACCCTTATCCCTCTTTCCTCCTCCCTCTCTGTGGCACTATCACTGACTATAAGCTCCAAAGGGCAAAAAATAGTGTGGCTCTTTTCTCCTGTAACCTCAGCAGCTGGCCTGACACACAAGAAGTACACAGTACTTTTTATGCAATTAATACAAAAATAAAATGGAACCTTGAACTTTTTATCTGAAAGAAGGATGGTAAGTAAGGACACATTTTTCTTTTTGGTGATGCTGGGTATCAAACCCAGGGTCTTGCGCATGCCAGGAATGCCCTCTACAGCTGAGCTAAACCCTCGGTTCCCCTATGACACAGCTTTTAAAAGCAGCATTATGTATGAAAACATGCTGAGCACAGGACCGGCACACAGTAAGTGCTGGATGAACGTCTGTGATTGTATTGAAATTCCTGCCTCTCATTCCCACTAACTCATTTCATGTCATTGCCCCTTCCCCAAGCTCACTTCTGCTCAAATCTATAAACCCTGTCTCAGAAAGACACTCCCTGATGCTCCCTTCAACCATGCCATGCCCTCAGAGCACACTCATTTTTCTCTTTTACCACTTATTATATCTTCAAATTCCAGTCTATCTCCTAAAAATACTGAACAATCCGTCCTTCACCACATGTTCCCAGTCAGTGCAGGCTCCAGCGCAGAACTGATAAATGAACGAATTTCTCCTAACTGCTGCCCTAAACTAATCCTCTGCTTAGGTTCCAACAAAACAAGAAGATGGCCTCCAGCGCACTCTGGCTCTCTGATCACACTGTACTGACACTTCAGAGCCCCTCCCAGCGAGGGACTGGCAGCTCCTCCCTCTCCCCACTTTGAGCCGGGGTCCTCACTTTTTCTTTCAGGAAAGCTGAGAAAAAGACCATAAAGTGGAATCCAGAATTCTGTCTCTTAGTTAATCTAATAAAGGAAACAGGGCAGCCACCCCACAACCCTCAACATCCTCCACAGCCTGAAAACGATTTATTTACTCTCATCCTTGTAACCGTTTAAGCAAGGACCATGGGTGAACACCAGCTCGAAAACTTGTCATTGTTTAACTACTTACATGACATGCAAGACAGACTTTTTTTTAGGTGTATGATGCTGCAAAGGGTTGAGGGCAAAGTAGAGAGAACCAGGTTGCAAAGACTTAGAAAAGCAGCACTACCATTTATTAGCTCTTCCATTTACCAGCTGCAGGACCCTTACCCTTGGTTTCTACATCTGACAAATGGTGATAGTGACAATGAATTTCAATAACCATAAAGGGAAGTTCTGAACAGCTGTCAAATATCCCATTGTCCTAGTGAAGTTTTTCTTAAATTTTAGAGGGAAATCTTGGTCCTGGAAGGAAGGCTTAGGTCCCTAAGGGAGTCTGCTCTGGCCTCCAGGAGCTGGGTAAGGAAGCAACCACAAGGGAGAGGTGAGTCCAAGTGGTGAGAGTATTTTAGACTAGGACACAGTGACCTTGGGTTCAAATGTGGCTTCCCTGACTTTGGAGCTCCGGTTCCAGCTCCAGGCCCGAGGACTTTCGTTGGTTTCTTTGACAACAGCCAAGTGCAGTCTTATGGTGGCGCAGGAAGAAAAAGCCTCACCACCTCCGTGGGAAGGCCTGACACAAGCAAGACACAACTTACAGGGATTTCAGACTCAAGCTCAAAGCCACCCCCTACCCATGGCTCCTGGGAGACTACAGTCTCCTCTGTTCCTGGGCGGAGCTGGGCCTAGAAAGAAAGCTCCTTCCTTTCCCGGAGCCAGGCCTAATTGTGGGGGCTTTTCTTTTTACTGGCTTGGGGCTGACCCCCCTCCAACCCCCCACCCCCAATCATTAACAGCAAAGAAAGGATCCCCGGCCATTTCCTTTTCCTCTGCGGCTCTAGAGCCCTGTTATTTAATCCCGTGGCCACCCCAGCCGCATCCTCAGCGCGGCGGGCTCCACCCATCCACCTGGCCAGTTCTGCGCTGCTCCGGCTTCCCTTTAGGAGAGCTGGAGGGGGAGACGGGGAAGGAAGGGGGTTTGGGAAAGGCGATTATAGCAGTAACCGGCTGTGGGCCTTCGGTGGGCAGATACTCCTAACTAAAGCCAGCGTCCTGCAAGGGCAGTGATACCTACGGAGATACAAAGGGAGGCACCTAGCAGGGCTGTAGAGGGCGGACTGAGACCCCGAGGCACAAGAACGTTACACTTGGGCGGGCAGGCGGGGGGGTGGGGGTGGGAAGGCCTCTGGCCGAGTGGACAGGATCGCCCCGGGGGGTATTAGAGCCGGAAGAGGCCTCGGCCCAGTCACTGTCCACACCCAAGAAATGGGGGAGGGATGGTCTGCCTTAAGAAGGAATCCGTTTCAATCAACAACCCCTACCCGCCCTTCTTTACTACGGACGGTGGGCATTTTCTTAATTTCTGGTAAAAGCAAATTCAAAATCCCTTCCTCCGACGCCCACTGCTATAGAGGCGCCGACGCAGAAGAAAAGGACAGTCCCCAGCAGGGGTTCTCCCGCCCCCCTCCCCACACTGCCTGCGGCGGGAAAAGATACCCAGATCTAGGTGTGGCCTCCCCCACCCTGCTCTCAGCCCTGGATCCGGAGGCCGCAGCGCCCCCCACCCCCCAGCAACACTGACGGTTCCTGCCCAGGCCCGCAGTGGTGTGAAGGTGGCTTTTACCTCCTCTTGCAGGCTGGGAGGGGGCACAGCCCGCGCAGCTGAACCAGCTGCAGCAGTCGCCGCCGCCCTCCATTCATTCAAAAAAAAAGAAAAAAAAAGCAACAACAACCTCCGCCCGAACCTCCACCCCTCTTTGTAAAAGAACGACGGCCCCTTGAGGAGCAAGAGCCAGCCCCAGCAATCACGGGTTAAGTTCTTTTCCGGCCCCCCATTCATAAAAAAAGGAGCGCAGCGCATGCGCGCGAGGGGTCTCTTGTGCCCACCCATTCATAGAATCGCGGACGGCGCGCGTGCGCACTAGAGCGCCTTTCCCTCCCATTCATAAAAAAGCCATTTTCCCAGGCAGTGGTTGCAACATCGCCGCCGAGGCTGCGAGCCGAGCTGACAGCACCTAGCTAGCGCTGCGGGACTCTGGGAGCCTTGCGGGTTCCTCTTGCTGGCGTCTGCGAGTACAGCGGCGGCTGACCCGCTCGGGTTCGGGGTTTACACAGACACGGAGCAATGCTTGTGACTCTGCAGCTCCTCAAAGTAAGTCTATGGCCGGTTTGGGGATCCGAAACTGCCTCCTCTGAGCCGCGACGCGACTACCCTCGGGCTGGGGCAAATGGTGCGCTATTTCCAGTCGCGCTTTAGTATTCCTTCCCTCTGCTTGTGTCTCCTGGAGTCGCTGCGGTGCACCGCAACTCCCTGACTCCCTCCGCCCGGCCGGCACGGCGGTGGGGGTGTTCAAAGCCTGGCACCACCGTTTCCGACCCCTGGGCATTGCCAAGCCTGACTTCCCCACCCTCTGCGACTCGGGAAGCCCCGTGCGCGTCCCGGGAGTTTGCCGCTGGCCTGGTCCCTTTCCTCCTCCTGCCACCACTCGCCTCCGGCGCTGGAAGAGGCAGCTCTGGGCTTGGTCAGGAGTCACCGTTTGGGTCTGGGGGGGCGCCCTCGCCTCGGGCAGCTCTCCCACCCCCCAGGCTTCGTGCCCACGGTGCCATCTCTGCCGTGAATCTCCCCGGCCCGCCCCAGCGGCCTATGCTCGACGTAGTTTTTTTATTCCATCCCTTTTGGATCCGTGACGGGCTGCGTTTCCCACCTTCTGCCTCCTGCTAGAAGGTCAGCGCGGGGCCGGCCCAGGACTGGGCATTTTGACACTCTCGTTGGCGAAGCGGCTTCTAGCCGTCTGACCTTTGCTCGGCTGCCGCATTTCATGCTGAGCAACTACCTTGCCTTTTCCTTCTCCGGCCTCTGCAAAACCCGAAACTCTTGGGCTATCCCGAGTGTCTCTATCCCAGGGCATAGAGCTGTGCCAGGCCCTAGGGCCCCCGGGCCTTGCTAGGTCTGGTGGGAGCCGAAGGTGCGTTTACATAACAACGGGCGTGTGGGAGCTGAAGGAAGAGGTTGCGTGCGTAGGAAAGATAAGGCTCCTACTTTCCCTCCTTCCTTCTTGGTGGTACCAGGCTAGACATCACCGAGGAGAGAGAAGAATAGAGACGGTACGTTCTAAAATATTCTGAATTGCCAAGGCCACGGGGGGCAATGAGGGGGGTGAGGGCGGGTTTGGCCAGCCAGGGCAGCTGTAGTTTGGCTCCATCACTGAGGCCAGGGTTGTGCCCAGTTCCCCCTCCATGCAGACGATCAAAAAGCATTTAGACAGTAGCTGCTGTTGTGCAAGAAGACGGTTTCTCAATTCTCTTTGATTGGGGGCTGGGGGTTGTGGGCAGAGGAAGCAAGAGAGGCGGAAAATGGTTACAAGGCTTGAAGGGCTGAGGGATGCAGCGATTAGAGAAGTGGGCTTGAGGGGCTGGATGGTAAGCAGAGGATAGACCTGCTGGCTTCCTCTCACCAACTGCTGGATGGGCATCCATGTTGCCAGGTCTGGGTGAGAGCAGGAGGCCTCCTTATGGCGCAGTGATCCTCGGAGAGGAACCCCCCCACCAAGGCTCTGCTCTGCTGTTAGGAAAGGTGTAGATTCAGTGGGCCTCCAGAACTAGAGGCAGCTCCCTCTTTCCTGCCTCTAAATCAGCATGATTCTCTCCAGTTTGGGGAGAGGCCAGAGAACCTGTGGAGGAGCGGGAGCAAGCGCATGTCTGTCTGATTAGCTGACCAAGACTAACCTTCCTGACAAGCCTCTCAGGGATACAAAGCTGGAAGGTAAAAGGCCCAGAGCAGTTGGGAAATAGAGGTTTATCAATCTCTTCATGAGATACCTCTGGCCTGAGGCCGTACCCAATATTGCACTGGTGAATTTCACAATGTTTAGAGTTCTCTGGATCTTCACACTAATGGAGCATAAACATCTGAAATTTTCAATTTTTTCCCCTTTAGTGCCAGTGTGGCCTATGAAAGGGAAAGCTGTAGTTGGTCTCTCAGAAGGGTGAGAAAGAAGTTGTAGATATGTCCACGGTGAAACTGTATTTCCATCCCTTGGGAGGGTCCTCATGTGTTGGCTGGCTCCAGATGAATCCTCATCTGGTGAGCAGTGGGGACCCTAACCAATTTGAGTTGTGTGGCTGATGTGGCGAGGGGGATCCTTTGGATAGATTTTTGAAATCTCCGTGGACAGATATTGGACAGCTGGGGTGAGGGAGACTTTAAAGACATCTGTTGGTTAGCTTCCATTTTAGATTCTGAACTCAGGAGTCATTCCTTTGTAGACGTGGATGCTCTCCTTCCCTTATCCCTCATGCTCTGTTCCCCTCTTTAAAGGCACCCTCTCCCTAGGGCTTCGGGGCTTGTGGGAGGAGACTGAACACATAGGATAGGTAGATTCCAAGCTGATACACAGATCGCAGGCTGGGTACTGGTGGATATTTGGGGCTCACAGCTGACATTTTTGTCTGCATCCTTCCCGAATTGTGGTGAGATGCAGCCTTTTAGAAATAAACCCTCTGACCACCTCATACCTCTTTACCCCTAATCTTGTAAACCTGACCTTGTACTTGCCTAAAGGGTTGGCTGACTTTCTTGAATAACAAATGAAGACAACAAGTGAAAGTAATTTAAAAATTAAGGGAGGAGGAAAAACCCGTTCTTTTCCCCCCCCCCCCCAGGGCTAAGGCCCGAACTTAGGGCCTTGCTCGTGCTAGGCAAGCACTCTGCCACTGAGCTACATCCATTCTTAACTCTTCAAAATCCATTCTTAACTCTTCAAAAGTGGCTCTTGAGATGTGTTGCTCTGGTGTTTAATACTTTTTTGTTTTCTTTGAGGTACCATGGATCAAATCCAGGGGGCTCTCTTACATCCCTGGCCCTTATTTTTCTTTTGAAACTGGTCAGGCTGGCCTGAAACTTGTGATCCTCCTGCCTCAGCCTCCCAAGAAGCTGAGGTTACAGGCATGGGGTTTAATACCTTCTGATCACACCTAAGGGCTTCATCTTCTGATGCTAAATGTCCCTTGGTATGGCATCTTCCAGCCCTCTATTTTGGGGCCCCTGATTTCTTAAATCAGGCATCTAGGTAGGTTAAGGCTTGGGTGTTGGTAGGAAAAAGACCTATGAAAGAGCTCTTCCTCTTTTTTGAGAAGTTCAGTTGTATTCCAGATCCAGAGTACCTGTCATCTTGGCCTCTACTGAGGTGGAAGTTCCCTTGTGACAATAACCTGGAGGGAGTAGGGTCTCTGCTCTAGTCTCTTAAGTTTGGCATTACAGTTAAAAGTTTGGGGTTTGAGATGTAGAAAAGACAGGTTTTCTTTTTCTTTTTTTTCATTTTGTACCCGGGATTGAACCTGGGAGTGCTTAACCACTGAGCCACATCCCCAGCCCTGTTTATTTTTTATTTTGAGATAGGGCCTTGAATTTGTGATCCTCCTGCATCAGGCTCCCAAGTCACTGGGATTACGTGAATGCACTAACACGCCCAGCAGAAGAAAAGTATTTTAGGGCAGGGGGACAGCAAGAGTGGAGAAGGTTCCATCTCTTGGCCAACCTGGATCTCCCTGACAGGGGAAAGCAGTGACTCATTGGAATATATTTTCACTGTTTCAAAAAAGCCAGAGCAGTTGGGCGTGGTAGAATCCAAGCTACTCGGGAAAAGGAGGCAGGAGGATTACAAGTTCAAGTCCTGCCTGGACAGTTTACTGAGGACCTATCTCAAAAAAACAGAAAACAAAAAAGGCCAGAGCCAGAGGAAGATGATGATGATGAAGAGTAGCTACTAGGGGCCAAGGCAGAGCAGATGAGTGACTAGCAAACCTGCTAAGCATGGGCCCTAATAGAGAACAGTTTTTCTCAAGGGTCAGCAGAGTCGCTAATAAGTGGTCAGCACTGGGGCTGAGCTGCTCATTAACCGTGGTCTTAGGAGGACAGCCTAGTTTTAAGGGTGCCTCTAAATAAATGCACCATATAGGAGATGTGGGGTGTTTCATGATGTAAGAGGCGGGGTATTCTTGGCTGTCTGGTCTGGGGCCACCCTGCAGATCCGGGCAGCTGATGAGGCTGGGGAATGTATCCGGGACATGTGGCTGGGCTTAAGAGGCTCCACCATTCAGCTGTGATCACGATTGTTCTTTCCAAGGACAGGCCTCAGTCGGTGGAGGAAGCAAGGGCACTGGGGAGGGAGCACAGATGTGCTGGGTCTAGTGGAGGAGGGAAGGGGCCCTTTGGGGCAGGTGGCCACTTTTAGAAGAGTGGTTTCCCTTGTCGATAGTCTTGTCTGTTTCTGACTGGATGAAGAGGAAGTCATTTCCTGCCTGGTCCCAGGAGTAAGCTAAAATCTATTATTGTCTGTTCATTTCTCAGTGGAGGATAGGGAGACAAAAAAGACCATCTTGATTTCTGTGGGAAGAAGCTCTCCCTTGACTTAGTCCAGTACTTCCCAAATGATCTCAGTGGTTAGCTCCTTTTTTTTCCCTTCTCTTTTTCTTTTGTGGTGCTGGGGGTTGCACAGAGTCACATACACTAAACACGCTTTGCCATTAAACTACCTTCCCAGTCCCTCTGTTTCTTCTTTATGAGGATCTACAGTGAAGCAGAAACTTGAGGCTGGTTAAAATAGCCCAGAACCAGAACTCAACTGTTGGTTGTTTAAGAAGAAAAAGAAGGGTTGTAAACTGACAACTGGGGAAGTGGTGAAGAGCACCTGTTTTTTGTTTTTTTTTTTTTCCTTTTGCAATCTGATAAATTATGGCCAGAGGTGAGCTCTTTAGTGCTTGGTGCTGGGGGGCAAGGAGAAGGAAGGATTCCCAGATAAATCCATCTGCCTAAAGCCCTTATTCTCCCACTATGGCCATTCTCAGCAGTTTGTCTCCCTCCATAGGGTGCAGAGAGGGGCAAGTGTCTGGCTTCCCTTGCCTCCCCCTACTTGAAAATCTTTCTAAATCAATAAGTAATAATTTGGTTATAGCTTTATTAGCTAACCTGGGATGTTGTCCCAAAGAACCAAGCAATGTTGGTGGCAAGTGGTGGGCAGGCTCTCTAGCCATGTAAAAGCCCTTATTTTGAGTTATTAAAGGGTTAAACCACCTCACTGAAAGAACCCCCAGGACCCAATGGGACAGTGCAGAAACGGCCCATCAGCCAGAGCCCCTTGCCGGTTGTTATTAGCTGACACAGTTTTCAAAGAACTACTGTCCGGTTTTCCCAGTATTTCTCAACTCCCCTCTCAAGGGTAAGTCAAGGGGAATATGTGGGTGGGAATATGCATCTGGCCCAATTGTGTGGACCCGTTTGTGCCTGATAATTAGCAGGTCTCTTGCTTCTTTACAGCTGGCCTATATGCCACTGGAATGCAGCCCTGAAACTCAGATCCTTGCCCTTAGGTACCAATGATAGTGAGGGTCAGACTGGCCAGTGCCGGGCTCCCAGATGTTTCACACAGCATATACAGGGTTGTGCACTCTGAGGTTTCCATATCCTGCTATTCAGCATTCTCAGACTCTTCTGGCTTCCTTGTTTCGTTCTTTCTTCCCTTCCCAAAAGACCTGTCCAGCAAGCACCATCCATAAAGGTGCCCTAGAGACCTATAAGTTCAACTTGATAGGTGGAGAGGAGATTCCCTTCCAGGGTTTCCTTTTTAAGGTCTGCTTTGTAGTGAAAATCCTATAAGTGAGACCCATTTGATTTTTGGGGGGAAACTAAAAGTGAAAATAAAGAGGAATGAAGTGACAGGATAGCAAAGAAAGTTGATAAGTTGAAATCACTTGATCTCTGCGCTTTCCTTGGGTGATAGGAAGTTGCAAACCCTTAGCTTCCCCACTCTCCACCCAGAAAATTCTCCTAACTGGGGCTCAATCTGATACAATCCCTGTCTGGCTTCATTTTCCTGCTCACTGAGTTACTGAGACCCAAAATGGCCCAATGAGGTTCCCTGAGGGTTGGTGGCAGACTGGGGAGGCTGGAGGAGGTCTAAGACTATGAAAATGACTAGTATTTCCATGAATACCCAGGGCTCCTGCAAGTCATCAGAAGCCAGGGCTGCGTGGCCAACATCACAGCCTCTACTGTCTGGGTTCTCAGCCTGCCCTGATCACTTGGTGATCCTTATAACTCTAAAATGGGTACTATACTTCAAGGTGATGGCTTAGAGGGCTTAGCCAGAGCCTAGCACCAAGAAATGCTTCCTAAATATTAGCTGCTTCCATAGTTACTGTAAGGTTGAGGGGAGGTGAAAGTTCTTTTGCGTCATAGTAATGCATAAGACTGCCACCTAAAACTCCAGAGGTGCTTCTTTGGTTAAGTGCTATGCTGGCTTCATTTCTTTCCAGAGTCTTCCAAATTGGCTATCACTCTTCCAAACAGCCTACATGAGGCAAAGCTTTGTCTCCTTTATATTATAAATCTCTTCCTTTCTTGGAGGGGAAGCAGAGGTACATAATTGAACTGCACTTAAAACCTAAGACAGTGGAGCATGCCCAGTGACCTAGAGGCTGAAGAATGAGGATTCCAAGTTTGAGGCCAGCCTGGGCAACTTAGCAAGACCCTGTCTTAAAATAAAAAGGGCTGAGGATGTAGCTCGGGGTAGAGCACCCCTGGGTTCAATCCCCAGTGCTGCTGAATAAATAAGTTTATTAAACCATATGTAAGATGCACAGCAGCATTCAGAGTGGTAGGCGGGCAATTCCCAATGAATGCAGATTGGTCTTCTAAATCAATTCTCAGATTCTTCTGTTTCTGAGACATCGTGGAGCTGTGCAGGGTGGTTGTCAAATATGCAAAGCAGGAAATTGTTTTTCTTTCTTTACCAGCCAAATAAATTCTGCATGGCCTCTTAGCGGGCACTCCTACCGGAAGGGTCCCTGCTTACAGGCAGGTGAAGTCACAGGCCTAAGCAAGTTTAAGCTGTGAAACTCTGAGCCAGCCATTGGTTTTTGCTGAGCTAGTAGTCGGAAGAGAGATCCTGCATCAGGGTTATGATAGGGAAGGTACATTTTAGAGTGTGCCTGCTGGAGCCATCAGATGCTGTACTTCCCAGGAGAGCTGAGTCATCGTGAGCCAAGTCCTGCTCCCTTGTCTGGCCTCAACTGCAGGCCCAGATGTTGACAGCTGCCTCAGGCGGAATGATGGGAACCTGCTAATGCCAACATACCCACTGCTTGCAGTGGCTGCTCCCACACTGGCTTTCTGGTGGGACTTTTCATGAATTGGGGAATCTGCCCAGTGATTCCAGGGCCCATTAAAATCCCTGGGCATCTCCCATGACTTTGTTTCATCTGTTAGAAATGCAGCTATTTTTAAAGAGTTCCAGTAACTGAACTGGGAAAGCAGAGTGGATAATCTGCTTGGCGGGGGAGAGGCAGTACCTTTGTTGTTCCCGTAGGGTGGCCAGAACCCCAGCTTCGTGGGACAATATAATCTTCAAACTGCCACTGTTTGTTAGAAGGACCTTTGGTAGGTTCCTGGAATAAGGGGATCATGTCTTTGTCTAAGGGTGGGAGTTCTAACTGAGACACTGCTTGGAGAGGGCCAGAGAGTCTTATCCATGAGAATTTCCATTCTTATTCCAAGTTCAGCCTTTTCCTGTAGTCAGAGTCCCCGGATCTAGGAGCTAGGGTTCCTATCCTAACCGTTCCTGGTCTGTTGACCCTAAATTAAATTCTAGAAGCAAGGCCTTGGAACCCTACTCATTCCTAGCATTCCCTGGAAAAACTGCTTTCTATAGATACTTTCTTACATCCCTTTTGTCCAGCTCTGACCACAGGATCCCCACAGGAGGCTGGCTGTCTTGGCAAATAACTACTCTTTGGTGTGGTGGTACTCCCCAGAAGCTTAAGGGAGTCTCCCATCCAAAGATGTTGCTCTGGTTTCTTCTGAAGAGAACTTTGGGGCAGGTGACTATAGGCAGACTTTACCTGAAACAGGAAAAAGTATGTAAAGAAATACCAACACCTTTTAAATGGGCAGGATGATGGGAACAGAGCCAGTAGTTGGTGCCCTGTGTCAGTGGGAAACAGACGTAGACTGAGCATTAATCCTTGTAGAAAAGGTTCGCTTCTTTTTCTTTTTTTAATTTTACAGCATAGATGATACACAAATGAACCCTGGCAAAGAACCCTTTTTATCCCCTTCATCTAGAGTTAGCTATTTTTGAGGAGTTTAAGGTATCTAAGGACGCTCTTCCCCAGTGATTTTAATTGTTCCTGATCAAGCTACTGTCTGCAAGCAGAGAAGGGAAAATAGTGAGTTAATCTGAATGCCTCCCTGGCATCTCCTGTGATTGGAATATCGAGATGGACCAACAGTTTCCAGGTCCAGAGGGATATGCGGTAAACTGGAAGTGGAAACAAATCTACATCTCTTCTCAGGAAGTACCTTTGAGGCAAGATGAACCTAACAGCTGAGGGTCAGGGTCAGCTTTCTTAGTTACAATGTCATTAGCATCTTGAAAAAACTCTTAGTGGAAACACCACCTATAACACATTAATCCAGTGGGTTTGCTTTTTTTTGAAAAGACTCATCTTCCTCTTTTACACTCCTCATTTCCCTGATTCTCTGGAGTTCTTAAGGGGTGGAATCTTCCCAGAATTTAATATGTCCCTTGGATTCCAAATGGTGTCCCCAATGAGCAGAGGTCTTGGCCTTCTACTGCTATTTCTTTAAATTGATCTCCATCCGAATTCCAAATGTAAAGGTCAGCAGGCAAGGAAATGGCACCGCTAATAGAAAACATTGTGCACTTTCTAAATTTGAACCAAGCCGTTTCCGCTCTTTGATTTAAGTGACTTCCTGGGGTTCCGTGTCAGGCGCTGCAGTTGAATCTCTGGCCAGATGCCAACTTAAAATTGCACTCTCTCAGTGAAATTAGAAACTGATCCAGTGTTGGCTTAGCTATTCTAGTAAATAGCATTTAGGCTGAATGTTCAGCTCAGCACTTGGAAATGGGTGATGTGAGCGCCCCTTGAGAGGATTTCCCATCCACGGTGTCAGAAGCTCACCTGCCCAGGGTTATTAGCCACTGGAGGTGGTTGCACTTGGAAGTGGTAGTAATAAGTTAATATCCTGGATGTGCAGGCATCAGATATAGCCCTTCCTTCTCTTGAGAATATCTGAAATAATGGCTTTTGTTTATCCAGCTGACAAACTCCATGGGAGCACACAGAGGCTGTTGTATTCAGCACCCAGTGCAATGCATGGCACGAAGGGCTTGTCGGTGCTCAGGGAGTCTAAACTGTAGATTCCGGGGTAGTGATAAATTATTGAGTACTCGCAATGTGCCCAGCAAGGTACTAAGTACTGGATATGCATTTTCTCATTTAATCCTTGCAAGAACCCATTTACAGATGACAAAACTAAGGTCTAAGGCATAGACATTAAAGAACTTAATCACAGCAACACTGCTAGGCAAAGGTGAAAATTCAAACTCAGATGTAATCCATATTTTCTGTATGTAACTATTGAGCTGTATGTCTTAAGTGAGAGGTGTGTTTCACGATTGCAAGAATGAACACAGACCGCCCAGTTTGAGCCTTGGTCCTGCTGTTGATACTTTTATGTGATTTTGGACGAGTTGCTGGTAATGTTCGTATAAGCTTAAGTAGAAAAGGATGATAATAGTAGATAAAATTTTAGGGTTATTGTGAAGAGTTAATGACTTAATATATACATGGTTCTTAAAAGAGTAACTTAGGGGTTGGAGTCATGACTCAGTGGTTACAGTGCTTGCCTGGCATGCATGAGGACCTGGGTTCAAACCCCATCATGTACACAACTAAGTGGTGGAGAAACAGGCCAGATAAAAAACTAAATAAAGTTGATTCTCTCTCCTTTCCCCTCTTAAGAGTAACTTAAGTATTATTCCTGTACCCCACCCCACCCTGCCCCAGGATCAAACCCAGGACCTCATGCATGCTAGGCGAACACTCTACCTTTGAGCTACATTCCCAGCGCAAGAAGTGTTATTTCTACCACTATTATTATTGTTATCATTATTAATCATCTAAGCTTTGGGAGTTACTAGAAAGTTCACTGACAACTTAGTTCCCGTTTCATTTGGTATGCTGGGGCGGTGGGGGTTTGTTAACAGGCTGGATACTGATGCCTGGAATCCATTCTCTCTTCCTTTTCCCCACCTTCCCCCAGGGCCCTTAGAAGCCTGTTTCTCGGAGCAGTCCAGGACCTCCAGCCCCATGGAGCCCCCAATTCCACAGAGCGTCCCTTTGACTCCCAACTCAGTCATGGTGCAGCCCCTTCTTGACAGTCGGATGCCCCACAGTCGGCTCCAACACCCACTCACCATCCTTCCCATTGACCAGATGAAGACCAGCCACGTGGAGAACGACTACATAGACAACCCTGGCCTGGTCCCTCCCACCGGCCCCAAGCGGACCAGGGCTGGGCCCCCAGAACTGGCCCCAACACCTGCCCGCTGTGACCAGGATGTCACCCATCACTGGATCTCCTTCAGTGGGCGCCCCAGCTCTGTCAGCAGCAGTAGCAGCACCTCCTCCGACCAGCGGCTCCTAGATCACATGGCCCCACCACCCGTGGCAGAGCAGGCCTCACCCAGGGCCGTGCGCCTCCAGCCCAAGGTGGTCCATTGTAAGCCGCTAGACCTCAAGGGCCCAGCAGTCCCACCAGAGCTAGACAAGCACTTCTTGCTGTGCGAGGCCTGTGGGAAGTGTAAATGCAAGGAGTGTGCGTCCCCCAGGACGTTGCCCTCCTGCTGGGTCTGCAACCAGGAGTGCCTGTGCTCGGCCCAAACCCTGGTCAACTATGGCACGTGCATGTGCCTGGTGCAGGGCATCTTCTACCATTGTACCAACGAGGACGATGAAGGTTCCTGTGCCGACCACCCCTGCTCCTGCTCCCGCTCCAACTGCTGCGCCCGCTGGTCCTTCATGGGTGCCCTCTCCGTGGTGCTGCCCTGCCTGCTCTGCTATCTGCCCGCCACCGGCTGCGTGAAGCTGGCCCAGCGTGGTTATGACCGCTTGCGCCGCCCAGGTTGCCGCTGCAAGCATACGAACAGCGTCATCTGCAAGGCAGCCAGCGGGGATGTCAAGGCCAGCAGACCCGACAAGCCTTTCTGACACTTCGAGTTGAAGCCCCAGTGCTGCCCCCGGAAATGTGGTTCCTCCTGCCAGCCTCCGGAGGCTGACCTTGCTCGTTTGTCCTCTCCACCTCCCTAGCTTGGGAAGAAGCAGGCAGAGACAACCACCACCCACCCTCTGTTCCCCAGAAGGATGAAGAAGTTCTTTGGAGGTTTTTTCAGGTTCTGAAACTTTGAGTCAAGCAGACAATGGCAGGGACAGGGTGTGGTTTTGGGGGAACTTTTCTTTTTCAGAAGATGAAACACAGATGTGGACACATTTCCGAACTTGCAGCTGCCTGATGGCCTTCCCCATCCCTCCTCCCACCCTCTCTCCCTCCGACTTTGCCATTGTCTCCAGCTCTAGCAGGAGCTGGCTGCCTGGGAGGAATTGTTAACTGGGTGCCAGGGTACCTTGAAGAAGACCCTTGGAGTCTCAACTTCTCTACCTTCTTCTTCCCCTCCTCCCTCCACACCAGTTGGCCCCAGCTTCTAGAGGGAGGTGTAGAACACCCTAGCAATCCCTACTGTATATACTTGGTAGTCGCCGAGAACAGAGGACAGCTAGTGAGTCAAAGCCTCATTCCTCCTCCTGCCTCCCCAGAGCCACAGGATGGATTTAGGAGCCACTGCGCAGTGCATTCCTCCCTGCTGGCCTCATCACTAACTCGGGGTGATCCACTCGTCACACCGTCCTCGGTTCTTACCGAGTCACAGACTTGCCTGCCTGCTATGTGTCCTGAGTTCTCTCTACTCAGATCCTTTCCAGAAACTTGATGGGTAGAGGAGGCCAGGGTAGCACATGCGAGACCAAATATCATTTTGCCAATGAGTCTGAGGCTGTGGTCTCTGGATCCAGTCATAATCTTTTTATAGAATAATTAAACCAGATGCTAACGGTGTTTTAAAAAAAATAATAATAAAACAACTTGCTTCCTTTTGGGCCACCCCCAGGAAGGGCTGATATCAAAATCTGGGGGTGAGCAACCTCAAGGAGCACAATTTCCCTGCCCACCAAGAAGAGGATTTTAACAGCGAAGAGGCAGCACCTCTCATTGGCAGAATGACAGCTGAGCCAAGCTGGGGTTGGGTTTCCTCTCTTCTGATTCTGCTGCTTACTGTCATAGCCTTTGTGTATAGCGATGCGTCTGTATCTTTATGTAAATAGAGAGATGGTGAAGAGAGTATATTTTAGTGTTAAGCCCCAGTGGGGGAGTCAGAGCTCATGAGAGGGTGGGGGGAAATTCTCCAGGGGCCACTGGGACTGAGCCCTGCTTTTGTGCACAGCACACCCCCTCCCGACAGCCCCCAAAGACGTAGCAACTCTTTCTCTCAAGGTGCTAAAGGACTCAGAAAGTGCAGCACGTCCAATGGGTAGGTACTTGTTGCATGCAAAAGCTGTAGTGTGTCTGGTCCTTCCCCCGACCCAACCCCAGCTACTGCGTGGGATTTTTGCTTTGTGTGGTATATTGTGTCCCACTCCCCATCTGATGAGAGGAAATGGCCTGGGTCAGAAGAGATGCCCCGGGTGAAATTGGAAACGCATTAGACGGAACATCTGTAGCATTTCCAGGTTGTTCTGTAGGAACAGAACTGTCTCCAAAAAGGAGGCAGGGAGCTGTAAGTGGCATGTACCTAATGCTTCTTCAAGGACTCCCCTCTACCCTTGGATATTAGTAGTAACATCTTATGATTTAGAGTAAGTTAATTGTAACCATAGGTATTTATTGATTGGAGGAAGGGAGGGTCTTATTATTTTCGGCTTTATTTATGTAACATCTGCTGGCTTGTAAAAGGCAAGTATAAAATTGCATCTTCATTCTCCAAGGCTAATTCATATAGCTACCCTTGCCACAGTTGTGATGGATGTATGGATGTTCTTGCACAAATTGGAGGGAATGGTAGAAAACAAACATTCAGCCAACCACTTAACTCATTGAATGTATTGAAAGTGTGCTGAAGGGGCTGGAAACGTTGTCCTCACATGAAGCGTGCAGAGGTGGCCCCCAATATGATAGCACACGTGCACTCTTTCTGCAAGGCCTTGGGAACATTTCCCAGGGCCCTTCCCTCAAATTGTCTCCACAGGAAACCCGTGGCAAGTTGCACTTTGGTGATCTTGGTCTACATGCCCATTCTGTGGAGAATTGGTTTTCATAAGCTGTGTATGTACGCATGCACATGTACACACACACACACACACACACACACTGACCCCTCCCCTGACACACCCCATTTCCTGGCAAATTGCCTCCTGAACCCTGACTTTTTGTGTACATAGTTGTAAACACGGATCTTGTGGGTTTTGGTTTGCTTCTTTCTTTTCCCCCTGCCCTGTTGTGGCTTGTGTTTAACCTGCTAGAACTATGTCAGCAGAACTCTTCCCCAAGAGGCCACCTCAATGCTCCGCATGTGCGGTGGCGAAGGGAAGCAGTGAAGGAAGCACCCTTGGTTCTCCCAGCTCTGTTGTGCAGTGGTCCCTCAGCATCATTTTTCCCTGGCTCCTTGGCAAAAGAGGAAAAAGAAAACGTGGCTTGCCTGTGTGTCCCCTACCCCTTCCCAGGCCAGTCGAGAGCCACTGAGGGACCAAGCTCTGAGAAACACTTTTCTGTAGCTGCTTCTGGCTGGTTGCTTGCTGTCACCAGCAGCTTGCTTGGCTGGATTATGTCTCATCTTGAAACGTGCCAGCTGGTTCCCACTTCTCTTAGACCTGGGATGGGTGGCAGCTGTGCCTGGGACTAGGGTTGATTCAGGACACTTTGCCTAGTTTGCGGTGGCTGCTTGCTTCCCCTGCCCTGAGGGTGGGTTTGTGAAGACCAGCACTCCCACGAGCACCCTGGGAACTGGATCTAGGCTAGCAAAACCCTCCCAGAGTGACAGGGTGCAAACAAGGCTCTTCTGAGAAAACTGGATGGAAGTCAAGACTGGTCCCTTCTGTGGGTGTGGGCCTTTCACAGCTGACAGCAGGAAGGTACTCTTGTGGGAATCGTGCAGCGTTTGGAGCCTGCATTGATTCCTGTTGTATGTCCAGTGGGGCTCAGAAGTGGCTTGCTTGAGGTTGCACAGACAAAACCCAGATGGCTGTCACCGTGAAGTGTCATGTTCTGCTGTGCTGCCCCGGGAAGTATAGGGTACAGGGGACACAACTTGGCGCTGTACAGTTCACCATGACATCCTGCAAGCCTCACCAGCCTCTGGTTCATGCCTTTGGTAAGCATTTTCATGCCCTCTGCTTCCTGTGACAGTGGGTGTCAAGTATTGCATGGCCGTTTTTTGGCCGTGGGTAGCTGCGCGTGTACAGTGTCTTATCTTGCTCTCTTCTTGCTGCCCCACATTTGGTTTCGTGTTGCGAGCAGTACAGCTGTTCCTTGGCTCCCACTCCACCACGTTCCTATTTCATTTTCCCCTTCACTGTAGCCCCTTCTCACCCCACCACAAAGTTACCACGGAAGGTTTCCTTTGTATAGAATATTTATTTTGAAGCTCTATTTTAATAGTATTTATTTTAGAAAGTCTACTATTGTAAGAGTTCTTCTGTTTGTGAAGAAAAAACAAGTTAAAAACTGAATGTACTGATCTAGAAAATATCTATAAATATATATTGTTAAATATGCACAGGACTGTTGTTTACTCGTGTTTGTGTGTTCAGTTTCTGGACCTCCTCGCCTGACAAGGCCTCAGGCTTGTTAGAGGACACCAGGCCATGTCACCTCGATTTATTGGGAGACTGATCACCATCAGGTGCTATGAAATCCTTCCTGGGCCATTGGTCTCCTACACTTGGGTGTCTTTGTAACATAGACAAGAATCCTCCAGAACTTGGGGGCGCTGGAGGTGGGGAGGAGTAATCTGCCCATTTTCTGAAAATTCTTCATTTCTCCTCTTTGGCTTTGGTGCTCCCAAATCTACACGCTTTAAAGAAGCCAAACAGAAGCTCTTGGTGATTCCCTCATTTGTACTGGATTGATGGATATTATCCAAAGCCAGTTCCTTTGGTCACTAAAGTCCACTTAAGTACATGTCTTCTGTCCTCATGTATTTTCCATTTGATTTCCATGTCCCTGCATCCCCTCCAGTACTCTCAGTACTCTCAAACTTAGTTAAAACCCAGCCGCTTCTCAGTTTACACAGCTGGAGGAACTCTTTCATTACCTTTAGTTCGTATGTCAAGCACAACAAGAGTTGGACTCCATTGTTTTCTGAAAGAAAAATTCTAAGAGTTTCTGTTGCCAATCAGTGGAGAAGACCAACAACAGTGGTAGGGGATGGTGGAGGGAAAGGTCAGGATCCCCATGTCAGTTCTTGGTTTTTCTGGAGGTCACTAGTTACATCCTCTTGGGCTCTTTTGTGAAATAAGGCCTTTTCGAGACATTCAGATGCATGCCAAGGATCTCCTTGTTTGCAACCAAGAAGGCACAGAGTTTCTTCAGGGGTTTTGTCTGTAATGGAACTTGTGGAATAAAGGTTGCCTGACCATTTGACCTGTCCCATACCCATAGGATGGCCAAAGGTTCTTCAGGGCTTAATCCTTCACATTAAGGTAAGTCACCCGCACATGGAATAATTGTAATTTTTAAAATCAGTTCATTCCTGTTTAGTGTCTATCACGCTTGGCTTTGTCTTGGGTTTATTTGTGGGTGGGAACATAAGGTACCCCTGCACACACACACCTCTGCTGATTTTTCTTCTTTTCAGAGTTTGGGGGATTAAAAGCAACACACAACCTGCATGGGGTGTTGAGTGCATTAAGTCCCACCTGCCCAAATGCTCTTGGGAATGGAAGCTGAACTTTTCCAGAGAAAAACTTACATAGGCTTCTGTTGTTTCTGTCCATCTGGTCCTATTCCCCTAGGTTCCTAGTTAAGAGATGACTTTGGAGTGACTAATGGTATTTTCTTTTTGCTTGATAAGCTAAACACAGGGGGCAGATCCCATGGTTATTTCCCTCTTAGAGATGTAGAAAAAGATTCAAAGAAGTCACACGCCTACTATGTGATGAGAGGTAGAAGGTAAAAACATAAATGAAAGGATTTAGGTCAGTTTGGGAAAGAAGAATATGATGTAGATAAAAGGCTCCCCGGGATCAATGTAAAAACAAGAAAAGCTGGGTGCAGAGGATGCATGCCTGTAATCCCAGCAGCAGGAGGCAGGAAGATTGCAAGTTCGATGCCAGCCTCAGCAATTTAGTAAAGCCCTAATTGGACAACTTAGGCCCTATCAAAGCAAAAAAAAATTGAAAAGGGCTGGGGGTGTGGCTCAGTGCTTAAGCACCCCTGGGTTCAGTCCCTGGTACCAAAAAACAAAAGTGGGAAGGATGGGACTGGGGGTGAAGCTTAGTGATACAGCACCTTCCTAGCATGCACAAGCTCCCAGGTTCAGGCCCCAGTGTCATCAAAACATGGGGGTGGGGAGATGGCGGGGAGCAGACTGAAAAACTCTCCTTGTGCAGAGCCATATGTCCCTTAAGGGTACCAGACCTAGTGTTCCATGAAGAATGAATGGCCTTGGGCTGGTCTTGCAAATACAAACCCCCCACCCCCACCCTTAGCCCCACTCACTCCACAGCTCGCCAACCTGGGGAACCTGCAGCTTGAAGTGAGCTTAGCTTTTCTGAAGAACGCCTGTGAATGAACCTGGCTCCATGCTGGAGGTGTAAGCCAGAGGAAAGCCAAGAGGACATTTTTAAGAGCCTGAAGTTTATTCATCGGAACTTTAATAAAACAATATGTCCATGGCCTGGGGCAGGTATAATTTTCATAATTTATGGGTCTCTCAGACAGGAAGAGCTCAGGGTTTTATTGTGTTTTGCACGATAAGTGGCATTCCAATTGTCTACACGATGTTCTTTAAGGACTCTTGTCTGGCAACAGTGCAGGCCTTCTGGAGCCCACCTGGGCCTCCAGGCCTGAGGCAAGGGGTAATTATGAATACATCTGTATGTGTTAAGCAGGAGATGATTGAAAAACTCCCTCAGTTCCTTCTGTCATTAGAAGATACTTCCTATGCCGACACCTATATTAACATTTAACTGTTCTAAAAGTTTGGAACCTTCCCTTTTCCCTTCCTCTCCCACCCTCTCCCTTGGGCCCCTTTTGCTGTATCTGAAGACACACTGGTGAAGTCCTTACTGGCTTCCTTCTCTCCATTGGGCTTGGTGGAAGGGATAGCTTAGGACTCTGAACAAAAAATTTACCAGTCACAGAATAAGGTCAGAACTGTGGGTGAGGCTGTAAAACCTGCAGACTTGGTGCTCTATGAAGCCTCGGGGAAATAGACCAAGTGACCTTAGGAAATAATTACAAAGGGTATCACTTCTGAGCACAGATGCAAATATTTATAATCCTGAAAACCATTACACTAGGTAGATATAATCAGCCTTGTTACAGATGAGAAAAATCAATGCTCAGAGAGATTAAGTTGCTGCCCAAGGTACTACGCAGTTGATAAGTACTTACCTGGGACTTCCACCTAGAGGAGTTGCCTCCAAAGCCAGTGCACAGGACACTAAGACCCTTTAATATCTGTTAGACCAAACCATGGATTACCTCCCCTGGATGCTTTCCTATGTGCCCAGAAAGAAGCTTCTGTGGGAGTCAGTAGAATGGGTAGTTGGTTTTAACCAAGATTACTTCCACTATAACTGAGAAGGGACTTGAACCCAGGTCTTACTGTCAGTCACCATCAACCCCTTATATAATACCAAGCAAGGCCCCATCATCAAGCTGGAGTGTGAAAATCCTCTATGACCACAAAGCATTGCCTCTATCCCTCCTCACATTGCTCAGACCAACATTCCTGGCTTCTTCTGCAGTGGAAAAACAGAAGTATGTGAGCTGTGATTGTTAGGAGCAGTGTTTGGGGAAGGAACAGAAATCTAACAGGTAAGAGAAGGAATTGTAAATTGCTTCAGGTAATTAAAAAAGTGAGGGTCTGGTGGCTTCATGGCCACTGAGGATGAAGAGTGTAGGTCACACCTCTGCGCTCCCAGAGACTTCCCCTTGGAGTGTGTGGATGGGGCAGGGATTAGAAAGCCCAAGCGGTCAGGGTGGAGTGGAAAGCAGTGGAGTAGGGTTTGGGGACTCCCCTTGTTAAAAACAGTGCCCCAGCCAACCCAACCCACCAGGCTTACCTTGACCATTTCTCAGGCACTAGTCCAGCCAGCCCACAGTTACTAAAGCACTCCGTGTCCATCCAGGTAGATCAGTTCCCAGTGTGGGCAAGGCCAGGGTGTTGTGGCTCTTTGAGAGGTAACTGCTGCTTCCACAAGGCCACTCTTAGGACAGTGGGGTGGTGAACACAGAGCCTTATGGTCCTGTGCTTGGGTCCCCTTCATCTGCTGTGATATTGGAAGAATGTACAGTGAATGGGACCCAGAACTTCAGGCACACTAGGGAGTACTGTACCACTGAGCTACACCCAATGTAGGTAGAAGGTTAGACTCAGCCCCACACTGATGATAATTGTTTCTAGTATCTTAAAGAAGCGTGAGCAGAGAACAGAAGAACTCATCTCTGCTCTGCTCTTAGCCTTGGTTTCTCCATCTTCATCTTGGGAATCTGGACCATGTCGGCAATAAGTCATCTGCTAACTGGGTGCAGAGGGGCAGGCCTGTGATCCCAGCCATTTAGGCAAGGAGGATGGTGAGTTCAAGGCCAGCTTGAGCAACACAGCAAGGCAACATCTCAACAGCAACCAAGAAACTCACCAACCGTTGGCCTACGATATTTTCAAAAACTGGGCTTGTCATCAAAATTATGAGGTTTCCCAATCAAGATCTAAAACTTTTCTTGAAGAACTGGCATTCCTGGCCCCCATTCTTTATGGTTGTGATTGATTGGAGCTGTCCTTCTCAATCCAGGCATAACCATTTCCCTTCTTCAGCCTGAGTCCCCTGGGCTGAATGTCAGTTGTCCTTCATTATGTTTGGACCCAATGTCACTTATACCTAATCTGTTTCTCTTATATTACCTGCCTGGCTCTCTGCTTTTGCTGCTGGCTGGTGTCAAGTCTGATTCGCCTGGACAGTTTAACCCAAGACATCCCCAGCTAGGGACTTCCTAAGGATGCCAGCCCTGTGTGCATGTCACTCAAATGGCAGATTCCAGAGTTAGTCCCAGAAAGAACTTGAGGTCCAAGGGACCAGTGGTTCTTAGCCTAGGTTTTGTGGACTGGTTAGGAGGGAAAATATCTGGGAATTCTTTGACATTGTAGATAAATTTTTGTGTGTTTTTGATTTCTGTTTGAGACGTGCTTTCTGGATTCTCAGAAGAGTATGTGACCTCCCCAAAATGTTAGGCACCACTGGTCCAGTTCACTAATTCTGCTGCCTGAATGGACATGGGAGACCTTGAGAGGAGACAAGTGACTCATCAAGGTCACACACAGAGCCTTAGTAGCAAAGCCAAGAATAGGAAACGGGTTTTCTACCTCTTTAGAAAACGGGTTTTCAAGCATTTATGAACCAATGTATAGTGTCTCCTATCAAAAAAAAAATCTAAAAGTGCATTCGACTTTAATATTGCTATGGTTGGGATAGTTTATTCCCTCCAGAATGCAGTTTGAAATTTGATTGCCTTTGTGCCAGTGTTGGGAGGTCTGGCCTTTAAGAGGTGACAGGGTCATGAGGGTTCTGCCCTGAAGAATGGATTAACCCATTCACGGATTAAAGGCTAATGGAACTGGGTGTGGTGACAGATGACAGTAATCTATCTTCTTGGGAGGCTGAGGCAGGAGGATTACAAGTTTGAGGCCAGCCTGAAAGACTTAGCAAGGCTGTCTCAAAATTTAAAATTTTTAAAATATTTTGTTGAGGAGTTGTGTTATTGTACAATCATAAATGCATATGTAGTAACAATATGATATGCCCTTGATCCTAACCACATCACCCCCCAGTCCCTTGACTCTTCTGTATTTCCTTCCTATAACAGATATGTCTTTATATAATATATATCTTTGTGTATACTTATTATATATAATGATGGTGCATTTTCCAGAATTAAATGATTGCTTAAGTATTATTAGGCTTCTCAGGTGATTGATGAGTAAAATGCATTGTTGATTCCTCCCTCCAAATCCCTCCCTATGATCCCTCCCTTCCTCCCCCCACCCTCCCACCCCAACGTATCTATGGTTCATCTAGATTATGTGTTGCTTCGACTTTGGTGAGTCTAGAACGTAGACTTCACTACCTTTCACTCAATCCTGGTTTTTGCTCTAGCTTCCAAAAATGGCGGAAAATATTTGACCCTTGAGTCTCTGGGTTTGGCTAATTTCACTCAGCATACTTTCTTCCATTGCCATCCATTTACCTTCAAAGGCCATAACGTTGTTATTTCTAATAGTTTAGTAGAACTCCATAGTGTGTGTGTGTGTGTGTGTGTGTGTGTGTGTGTCTTTGTGTATCAATTGATCTATATATGTATATGTGTGTTTATGTATATACACACATATTTTATAGATATATATGTGTGTGTGTAGATAGATAGATAGATGTGGATCAATAGATAGATCATAGCGTTTGGATCCATTCATCCTGTGATGGGCATCTGGGTTGATTCCATAATTTAGTTATTGTAAATTGAGCTGCTATGAACATTGATTTTGCTGTCACTGTAATGTGCTGATTCTAGCTCTTCTGGGAAAATACCCAGAAAAGGGATAGCTGGGTCATATGATGGATCCATCTCTAATCTTTTGAGGATTCTCCACACTGCTTTCCAGAGCAGCTATACCAGCCTGCAGTTCCACCAACAGTGTGTTAGTGTTCCTATCTCCCCACAACCCCTCCAGCATCTGTTACTGTTTATATTCTTCATCTTTGCCAATCTGACTGGGGTGAGGTGAAATCTTAATGTAGTTTTTTTTTTCTTTTCTTTTTTTTTAAATTTATTTATTTATTTATTTATTTTTTATTTTTTATTTTTATTTATTATTATTTTTTGAACAACCTTACACGATTTTAACAAAATAATATAAAATGT
>PVKS010028882.1:0-25933 GCA_004027875.1 Aplodontia rufa
AAAAAAAATCTGGGGCTGGAGTGGTGGCTCGGTGATTACAGTGCTTGCCCAGCATGCGTAAGTACACAGGTTCAAACCCCAGCAACACACATACACAACTAAGTGTCACAGCAATGAAAGCCATGTGAATAATTCAATAAAAATTGATTCTCTCTATCTCTCTCTCTCTCTATCTCTCTCTCTCTCTTTCTCTCTCTCACTCACTGTCCTGGTCTCTTAAAAAATTAAAAACAAACAATTTCCAGGTGATAATTTTGGAATATTTGCCTGGAACATATGGATTTCTCTCAATATAAATTATGAGATTTTGTATTTACAATTTGTCTACCTAATTACTGAAATAATTTCATTCTAACAACTTGTAATAAATACCCCATTTTATACAAGCTCTATCTATTGCTCGAATATTCAAAATATATCTGGGGCTAGGAAAATTGAAAATATGGGTTTAGATATTTTTTCCTCTGGGGTGTCAAGAGCTTGTGGAAAAAGCTAAAAGCTAGAGTATAAAACAGGATTTGGATGGTCTCAATTATTTAAAAGTCAAAGGGAAGAAGAATGAAGAATTTCTATATATACTAGCAAATGTCAAGGAAATCAGAAACATCTATGCTTCAAAGTGAAGAGTTTGAAATTAAAATAAAATGAAAATTTAAAGAAAGCTTCACTCTAGCTTTCATAGTCCTTTTTGTCACCAGAAACTTGTAGTCAAAGACCTTATCTTCTTTGTTGGCTACCTTTGCCTAAAACTGAAAAGAGGGTTGCAGAATGCTAAATGAATATGAATTTAGAAAGTTAAATTAATTCATTAGTTGAGTGACTCAACATATTTGGAAAAATGAAGACACTTTTCATTGGCATTTGGTAGTTTGCTGTGGACTTCAGAGAGGGGGCAGGTGCTCTGGCCATCACCATCACCATGGCTGGTCCTTACACTGGATGTTATGGTCTGACTATCCCTTTTGGATTTTTCAGTAAGAAGAACTAGCACTCCAATTAATGGAATCCAGAGAGGAAACAAGTTGGCTGATTTGTAGCAGCAGTGAAGAGGAAGAAGGCTACAAACATGTCAGGGAGATGAGAAATTTTATGAGATAAAGCTCCATTTTAGGTTATGACTGTCCTGTTTTTAATTCCAAAATGAAAGTTTAGCAGAGATCATGGTTAGTAACCATCCCAGTTAGCTTAAGAGACTTATTTAGTTGTGCCACACATAGCAAAGTTGCAGTTTATCATTTCCTTCTAATTTCTCTAGATATCTTATTCTTACTCTGTTCATAGTTTATTCTTTTTCTGCTTAGTCAATGCATTATAAACATATTTTCTGTGCTGGAATGGTGGCTCAGCAGTTATGGCACTTGCCTGGCATGAATGAGTACACAGGTTCAAACGACAGCACCCATGTACACAACTAAGTGTCAGAGCAATGAAAGCCATGTAAAAAACTCAATAAAAATTAATTCCCTCTGTCTCTCCCCCTCTCTCTCACTGTCCTTCTGTCTTTAAAAAAAATTAAAAAATCAACGTTATCTGCCTCAAGTTTTCTTTAAATTTATCTCTTTTGAGACACATTCAATTTTATTTAATATTTTTCTTACATTTAATTTCTTTAAAGTAATATTATATGACATACAGCAATTTTCCCTTATTATGTTGAACAGGTAAAACAATCTACGTACCAATAATACTCACTTTGATTCAGATAAGTTTATGTGAATAAAAACTAGATAATAATTTTGTGGGTTTTTAAAATTTTAAAAATTTATGGAAGTCTTTTTTTCTGTTTTCTTAAAATAATGAACTGAACAGACAGAAATTTTTGTGGACCAATTAGCGTCATATAATGATAATTACTCTTATTGAGAATAATATTCACAAGTTCCAAAGTACTATATTTTCTGCTAATGTTTTGTTCTCCAGTTACCACATTTTATTATTTTTAGCTTCTCCTGACAAAAGTTTTTATTTTCCTATTTTTAAAATACACTTTAATTGAAGAGTAATTTATAGTGCGATGTATACAGTTTCATGGATGAGCTTTAGTAAATTCATATAACCATATAATTCCATTCCATTAAATAAATAGAAATTATTCATTACCTGAAATAGAACCTTCAGGAGAATTGATCTACCCCTCAACACTTCGATATAAGCAACCATGTCTGCATTCTCCAATCATATTGTTTTCTTATTTTTTCCTGTTGTTGAGTCTAAAATATATAAAATTGTACACTATTAATGCTTTTCATGAATTTTCATAGATAAGTGTTCATGAAAATGAGGTAAGTTATAATTACTGATTTTAAATGGTAAATCTTGCATTTTTATGAAACCAAAATGGTTATAATGTTTTTATATATTATATTTTTAAAATATTCTATTTTCTAAATTTTGAAGAATATTTTGAAAATATACCCATGAAGAATGTTAGTCTTCCATTCCCTTTTCTTGTATTATCTTCATCTGGTTTTAGTGTGAGCATAATATTTCCCTTATACATTGGGTTGGAGAGTGCTTTCTTATTTCTGGGTTCTTGAATCCTTTGAGTGGAGTGGTATTATTTTTCTCCTATTAACCATTCCTTTATGGAAAGACATTTATACAACCTTCCAGTTCTGTCAGCTACAAGTTATTTAGGTAATAGTATATGTATATATCTCACAGATATTGCAGGTTCAAACAACCACACAAAAGAAAATATTCCAAAAAACAGAATTGCATTAATGGTTTGACTTCTCAATCAATATTAAAATTATGTTCACACTGTGCTGTAATCCATGAAACATATAATAGCATTATTCATACTAATATATATACCTTGAGTAAAATTTACTTATTTGTGAACTGTTCTAAAGACCATCCAACCATTGAGTTACGATCATTTTGCTAGTATAGGATCTTGCCTTGAGGTTGATGGCTACTGACTGCTTAGAATGTGGATTGCTGAAGGACAGGTTAACCATAGCATTTTATTAATATGATAAAGATGTTTGTTGAGTTGATTGATGCTTACTGTCTTGGAATATTTCTCTGTGCCACTTGATGCTACAGTAGAGATTCTTTCAAAATGAGTCAGTACTCTCAAACCCTGCTACTTATTTAACAACAAATTTTCCATAATCCTGTAAATGTAACTTCAACAATATTCATACCATCTTCCCCAGCAATAGATACCATTTCAAGGAACTATTTTCTTTCCTCATCCATAAGAAGCAAGTCCTCATCCTTACAAATTTTCATACTGAAATTGTAGCAATTCTGGCACACCCTTTGTTTCACTTCTAATTCCAGTTCTTTTGCTATTTCTGCAACATCTGCAGTTATTTTCTCCACTGATGTATTGAACCTCTTAAAATCACACATGAAGCTTTAAATCAACTACGTGCAACTCCCCATTAATGTTAATAGTTTGATCTTTCAGGAACCACAAATCCTTTTAATGGTATATAGAATGGCGAATTCTCTCCAGATCTTTTCAATTTACTTTGTCCTGATCCATCAGATGTATTCCCTCTCAATGACTGCTGTAATGTTATTAAATATATTCCTTAAATAAAAACACTTGAAAGTCAAAATTACTCCTTTGTCCATAGGCTGCAGAATGGATACTGCATTTGCAGGTGTTCTGATTTACATGCACATAGTGTTCTCCCCAGTGGTCCACAAGTTAAAGGCTTGATCCCAAGAGTAGTGCTACTAGAAGTGCTTTGGAGGTGGGGCCTTTTGGAATGCCCTCCCATGCCTGGGGTTATGCACTAGAAGGAGATTGTGGGACTCCAGGATTCCCCTCGTCCTTCCTGCTTCCTGGCCCTATGGTGTTTTTTCCCCTGTCAAATGTTTCTACTATGATGCTGTGCCTTAATCAGAAGCACTAAGGCATGGTGCTACCTGATCTTGGACTAGAACCTCTAGAAACATAAGCTAAATAAATATCTTATCTTTATAATAGAATCAGGTAATCCACTGTGGTAATGGAAAGCTAATACAGTAGATATAAAAATAATATTAACCTTGTTTATATTTGTCTTGTGTAGCCAGGTACACTGTTAATAAAAACATATTTTGAAAAGAGTTTTTAAAGAGTAAAGGTCTCAACAGTAAGCTTAAAATAGCCAGTAAACTGGTGTAAACAGACAAGCTATCACCACTATTTGTTTTTCCTTTTATATAGCAAAGGTAGAGTAGATTTAATGTAAACCTTAAAAAGCATAGGATTTTGGGATGTAAATGAGCATAGGACTCAAATTAAGGTAACCATCTAAACGAGGCTATAATTTGTCCTTTGGAGTTTGAGCTCAGGCATTAATTTCTGTCTAGCCATGGAATTCCTAAATGCCATGTTCTTCCAAACAAAGGCTATTTCACCTACGTTGAAAATCTGTTGTTTACTGTAGCCACTTCCATCAATTATCTTAGCTTGATCATCTGGATGACTTGCTGCAGCTTCACCTAGCACTTTTTGTGTTACTTTCAACCACAAAAATTAATCACTGATAGCTTCAATATTTCTTCTAAAATGTTCTTACCTATTTTATACTTCATGGAAGAGAAGAGAGGATTAGACTGAGTAGAAGGAGGACCGGAGACAAAGGCTCATTTCATTTTCCATCCAGACCACAAAAATGTTCTCCATATCAGCAATGATGCTTTTTCCTTCATTCAGGTATTCACTGGAATAGTACATTTGATGTCCTTCAAGAACTTTTCCTTTCCATTCACCACAGGCTAAGTGCTTGCCATAAGAAGTCTTGCTCTTGGCTTGTCTTGGCTTTCAATATGCCTTTCTCATTAAGCTTCACACTTTTAACCCTTTTTATATTTATAAGGGGACATATAAAAATTTCTTTCATTTGATCATGTTATGGTCATGGTAGGGTTGTCAATTGACCTAATATTAATATTATTGTCTCAGGGTATAAGGATGCCTGAGAGTTGGAGAGATAATCAAACAGCCAGTCAGTGAAGCAATCAGAGAGCACACAACTTTAATCTGTTAAATTCACTGTCTTATATGAGTAGTGCTGTAATTTAGATTTTAGATGTTCTCATGCATTAAAGGCTTGGTTTCCAGTATGTGTTGCTCCTGGGAGATGGGGGAATCTTTAGGAGGTAGGGATTAGTCAAAGATAGTTAGGTCACTGGAGGCATGTCCTTGATGGGAATATTGGAATCCTCACCCATTCTTGTATCTCTCTTTTATTCCTAATCACTATGAAGGGAGTAGCTCTACACCACCACGTGCTTCTTGTCATGATGTTCTGCCTTGCCACAGGCCTCACCACCCTGCTCCCCCACAAAAGGAATCACTTGACCATGGGCTAAACTCTTTGGAACTTTCAGCCAAACTTTTATGCTTTACCTCTTCTCTGCCCACGAGCTGGTCCTCTCTGTTGTCTGAAACTATGAATCCTGTTCAAGGTACACACTTTTCTTCCTGGAATTATCACTATGGAATTTTACCAGGGTCCTTCACTCATAGTGAAAGAATGAAGAAATAGTTAAAAGCCCTCTAATAAGGGGCTGGAGCAGTGGCTCAGCAGTTACAGTGCTGGCATGCGCAGGGATGTGGGTTGATAAACCAGTACCACATACATAATGAAGTATTGAAGCAACAAAAGCTACATAAAAACTAAATAAAATTAATTCTTGATTTCTTGATATTCTCTCTCTCTCTCTCTCTCTCTCTCATTCTTTCTCTCTTTAAGAAAAAACATCCTCCAATAAAATCATTCAGATTCAAACACAAAAATCCTTACCATGGCCTACAAGGACCGGCATGTTCTTATTCCTACAGTATCTATAGTTTTGTCATTGTTTGCTCTATCTCCCTGTATCTGTTCTCTCCTTCCTCTTTCCCCTTTCTCTACTCTTTAAAACATACCTTTTCCCTCTCTCATATTAGGGCAAAGGGGAAAGCTGTTACAATGAATTTGCCTTGTCTTTTTATTTAACTAAATAAAGTGTATCCAGTTTTCTAAATCAGCCTTTGTTCTTCTATTCTCATAATCAAAGTGAGGTGTAACTATACAGAATGGCCAAAAGGAAAGAAAGGCAATGCCAATATTGGTAACAATGTGCAGCAACTGAAACACTAATAATACTGTGCTAGAAGGAGTATAAAATGTTATTACCATTTTGCAAAACTCTTTAGAAATTTCTACTAATATCAAACATATGCCAACCTGATGACCCAGCAATTCCATTCCTAGGTATGTAATGCCACAAATGAGCACATTATGTCCCTAACAATGTTCAAAGTGGCTTCATTCATAGGATCCAAAAATTAAGAATTAAAACACAAATGTCCCTTATTATGGAAAAGGCAGGCTGGATAAGATATTTCATGCAGTGTACACACTGAATGAGAGACAAAAGTAAGTGGCTGAATACAAGAAACTTTGTAGTAAGTAGAGGGCACCACATATAAGAAGATTCATTTTATGATTTAAGTTCCAGTTCAGGCATAATTAATATACAATGTGCTCTGAATAGTAGTTTTAGCTGATGGTCAATAAGGTGTGTCCACAAAACGAGATGCAAGGGAGACATAGGAAAACAGCTAATTATGCTCCTAGAGCCTGAAGACAGCACATATGTCTTTAGGAGTCACACAAAAAATGCTGGATGGTCAGGAGACAAAAGATAGAAAGTGAAGATTAGTTCACAGACCATTTCAGAAAAGGGACAGGGGAATCAGCTAGGACTTGCTACTTTGAATAACATCAGTGGCCTTAAGCTACAGGAGTCATCCTTAGGTACCTTTCCCTGGCCCTGGGGTAGTTCAAGCAGAAGAATTTTGCCTCTTGGGGTGTCCAGGCCAGATGGAAGAGGACTGGCTCTGGATGCTCAGTTTGTATATCAAAGGCATACTCCTGGCTTAGTCCTTGCTACCTGTAGGAATTGGCTATCCCTGAGAAGGCAATTTCTTTCCAGCCAGAAAGATTTATTTTTAATGCAAAACAGCATAATACATAGAACATTTAAACTATACACATATATACATGCAATGCAGAGCTACAGAAGTCTGACAGTACTTACCTAGGGTGGTGGTGACAGTGGTATTAACAGTGAAAGACACCAGAGTACTTTCTAAGGTAATGAAAATTTGCATGCCTTGATATGGGTGGAGGCCAGACAGGAGATTACATCTGTAAAAGTTATTGAGCTTATATTTAAAATTCAATAATTTGCTTCATGTAAGTTACTCATCAGTTGAAGAATGTTTTCCTGATGATGTTCCACTGTTAATTTCAGTGGGTCACCTGTTGGAGGTTTTCAGAGGCTGGTGGAGAATTGCCATGCTAGAGAATCAGTTTAGAGTTCAACAGTCTCCACGTCCAGAGTCCTTCTGTTGACTGGAGACAAAACTCAATGCACATCTAGTCATCCTTCTCAGTGAGAGGCTGTTGTTGTTGACAATTGCCCAGTGAGCTCATGTTTCCCTTTGCCTAATATTTCATAGCTGTCCAGAGCAAAAGAAAAACATTCTCAGTCTATCACTTATTTACCACAATTTTCTTAAGTCTATTATCCATCTGGACAAAGACACTTTAAGATATATAAAACAAAAAAATGAAGTGTTTCTCCATGATGAAGCAGTTTGTAAGGTTGTTTAGATACAGAAAATGAGTTTTTCAGGGGCACAAGGAAAAAATAAAGAAAGAATATAAAGAAGTATAGAATCCCTCCTACAGCATAACCCTCTTAAAGAGCATCCTGATGCTGCTGAACAGTTCCCACACTTAATGACTAATGAATTTGGGTTCTCCTTTGCATGTGTGCAGCTTGGGGCAGTGGTCCTACCTACAAAGCTTCCAGGCAGAGGGTGAGGAGGTGGCAGCACTGCACTTCAACTTAAGCAGCCTAAACTAGGCAGCCTGCTAAAGGAGAAGGAGCTGCACTCCAGAGCAATGTAAACTACCCTGCAGCCACCAAAGAAGCAACCCCTTAGCTTCCTGGCTCCCAGGACACTCCCCTTACACATCACACTTCAGCTCTCCTCAGGGGAGTTCCCACTAAGAGCTCTGTTCTCTAGGATGCCTCCCTGCCTGTGTACATGCCAGATTATTCTAATGATCCAGAATGTTCTTTCTATCCCATCCACACACAGGTATCTTTTCCAAATCTCAATTCAGGGATGCCCTTTTCTAGAGAATTCTGCCAGCCCTTATTGCTGCATTGGATGCCCCTTACCTGAATTCTCTTGTATGACAACATACAGCAAGCCTTATTGTCATTTCCAATTGTCTCATCTGTCTCCCTAACTCCATTATTAGCTCCTTTTGATCAATGACTTAGCATTTTTTTGTATTTAAATTTCTAATACTCAGTTTCTAACACAGAATTAGATGACTGTAGAATGAATAAATGAATAAGTAAATGAATGGGAGAGAGACATAAATGTAAAGCAAAAGCAATACTCATTTTCACTGCATTAAATTTGTGTGAACATAGCTGGGGGATCCATACCTATGAAGGTGGGGGGAGAAGGGAGGGAGACCGGGAGGGATTAGGGGATATCAGTACAACTGGGAATATTCAACTCCCATTACAAGCCTAACTATACCCAGGCAGGCAGAGAAACTTAGAAAAGTCAAAAATTAATACACACGTGTATCTTCAATTAAAATTAGAGTACAGGGGAGAAGACATGAGTTTAGGGAATGGATGAAAGGGGGTAGATTATAAACTAGGGTCGACCTTAATTCACTATCTCACTATGTCAATATCCATGTATGCATGAATATGTAATGACAAGTCCCTCCAATATTTAAGACTATGTTGAATATATATATGCTTTATGTCTTAAAAATTTGTGTGAACTTTTGCCCTTCAAAACAACATCAATGAAGATGAATATAAAACAACAAATTCATTATTATGCACAACTATAATGCACCAATAAAAATATGAAAAATTATAATACAATATCAATGAAAACAGGAATATTGTGATTAAAGCATTAATAATCTGGTAGAAATGTTTTTAGTACTCAATTCCTTCAAGCATATTTAATTAAAAATATCATAAAAACCCTTCTTACTCTTATTGAGTATATTGTTGCATTACTTCTAAGCAATGTGCTATTTGCTTTCTTTTTTTCAGGGATATAAATTTGGATTGGTACAATTTTAGTCATCCAGAAAAGTTGACAAAGCTAATTAAAAGTTCTATGGGACTTTTTGGTAGAGTCCACCTCCTGTTGCTATATACTATCAAGCAGCATTATGTGTTCTTGCAGAGTGAAATCCTAGTTTTGGTTTGCTTTCAGTTCCTTTTAGGGCTTGGTGGATTCCAAAACTACTGAGCAATTACATGCATTGGGAATTCATTGCTAAATGAATTAGTTTAGCACAGGGTGCCTATCTCCTTACTAAGAGAAACTTCTGCTACCCACATCATCTGCTAGAAGAATAGGTTTAACAGGACATATTATCTGTCTAGCTCTGTCATTTGGTTTCTCTGAGCAGAACTAAGTAGATAAGAGCAGACATCTGACCAAACCTAGAGTAATAAGATTCCTTAAGAGAAGGGGAGAGACAAACTGATGAGATGCAACGAATACAACTGTGAGATCACATAGGAAAGGACATTCTAGCACATGTTAGCAGAATATAGTGTAACAGAGGAAACTAGTCTACAAAGACAGTACCATAAATAAGAAGTTCTGAGGCCCCATAACCAAGAAGACTGCATTCCTGTGTTTTCTGGCTATTTCAATTCTAGCTATTGTGCATCCTAGAGTTTAATTTAGGAAACAAATTATTTACATTAGCATGAATTAATTAACAATGACCTGTATCATGTTTAATTTTATGTGTGAACTTGTTTGGGCCATGAGGCCCAGAGATTTGGCCAAAATTGTTCTGGATATTTATTTCTATGAGGGTAATTTTGTCTGAGGTTTACATTTAAATCAGGGGACTTTGTGTAAAGCACAAGGTGGTTGGGCCTCATCTTATCAACAAAAGACAACAAAAGACTGACCTTCAAGCAGAAAAGTTTCTCCAGCACACTACCTTCAGAGTTGGACTGCAACATCAGCTCTTCCTGGTCTTATAGAAGACTCTATCTGCAATTTTCTGTCTACAGGAAATTCAAACTCCAACTCTTATGAGTTTGTAGGCTGCCCACAACCCCAGCACCCCATCAGGTGTTGAATATCCCAAGCCACTATAATTTCATAAGCCAAATCCTTAAAATAAATGTCTTTCTATACATACTCTGCTTCTCTGGAAATCCCTGACTAACACAACCTACAGTAATTCCAAAGTGAAAACAGTCGTCCAAAAATAACATGAATTACCTAAGTTCCAATTATTACAAAGACATCTTAAATTCCAGTAATTTGCATTATACCATTTATGTTTTATTAGGGTGAAAGGAAAATGATTCCAATTTATTGAATACAATATATGCCAACATCAAACATGTATTAATTTTGGAATTATACAATGCATTATTTTTATTTTAATTTATAACTAAGGAAATTAAGATGCAAGAGAAATGTTGTGTCTTGACAATGATCATTTTGGAAATATACTTTTAATTCCTTTTGTTAAGTACAAAAAGATTCTGTTTCTATTATCAGTGCATGAGATAACATTGTTTTCTAGTTAGGTCTCAAATGAAGAAAGAATGTAAAAGGGGAAGATATAAGATGCAGATAAACGCAGGGAAGGAATTTTGAGTTTGGAATCAGAAACATCCACTAATATGTGGCTGACACCTATGTAGACTATAATAATGTTTTGACATATAAAGAGCAGGAACTGTCCCTACTACAGTTGTTCACAAAGTTGCTATGAAGTTCATTTCATTTGGTGTGAATCAAAGTAAACTGCAAACTAAACAGGGCTTTTCTAGAGTTATGTTTTCAAAAATTACTTCGCTTGCAGTCCCTATACATTGCCCTATGGTCTGGGAATAATGACATCTTTTGAAGAACTGAGATAGCATCCCTTTTTTATGAGAGAGAACAAAATCTCTATCCATCATGAGACAGCAAGTCCACCACATACTGCTCTCAAAGAGCACTTGATGTCATACAATGAAAAAATGGTTTAATCTCAGCCTCCTGTCAGATTTTGATGCAGTTTTAGGATAATTGGGGGCATGCAATGACTTTTCCATATTCTTAGAGAAATTAAAGAATTTTAGAGCTGGAAGTTACCTTAGCAATGATCTCCTGAAGGGCAAATTGTAGTGTAGAGGTCAAGTACCACCCATCCTCTGTTCATGTACAGTTAGTAAGAAAAAAACTAGCTTTTTCATTTAAAAATGATTGAAAATGATGAAAAGAATATTTTATTATGTGAAAGTTACATGAAATTCAAATTTCAGTTTTCATAAATAAGTTGTATTGGAACACAGCTGTGCTCATTTGTAATGTATCCATCTATGGCTGTTTTCATGCATCAATACAATGGAGTATTGCAACAGAAACTGGATGACCCACAATGCATTGGTTACAGAGACCATCTGACCCACAAAGCTTGAAATATTTATGATCTGGCCTTTTATAGAAAACATTTACATACCTTGATCTAACCCAATCACTTCACGTATGAGAAAATTAAGGAGTTGAAAGATGAAACTCTTTATTCTAGGTAACTCAGCTGGCCTATTAATGTAGAACTAGGACTAAAATCGAGTTTTTCTGTCTGTTTTATCATGTTGAATTTAATGACTGTAAATTAACTTTAGCTGTACTCATTTTTAGATAGACTTCTTGTGTAAATTGCTGGATTAATCTTAAGTCTTTGATAGCTCACATGAGCTAACATCATGACAAAAATTCATATTGATGAAGTAAAAGTGTCTTCCTTTTGTCATTGAAATGAACTTTATAATGCATTTTCTTAAGAGGTTCTAAATTAGTTATTGTAGAAGAAAATAATGGTAAAAATCACATATTTCACTTGATAGTGTTAATTCTACTGACAAACATGCTCTGTTTACAATTCACAAAACAATATATATGAAATGTTTACTTTTAGACAAATTTGTCACATTGGATTTTGTTATGAGATGACTGATAAGAAGATGAGAAAATAATTCCTTAATTTTTCTTTGTTAGTGAAGAAAACTCAACCAGTTGATTTTCCAAATGGAAGTGAAATTATACTCTTTTTATTTTAGATGAAAAAGACAGGGTATCTAAAGTTAAAGCACTCCCTTCATATGATTAGATAGTATCAATTACCTATTCATCCCTTACCTTAAAACACCTGCTTCAAGGACAATCTTTTAAAGAAGTTATTTTCAACTTAGGGTGATTTTTCCCTTCAAAGGATTTGTGGCACTATCTAGAGATATTTTTAGTTGTCAAATGGGGGAGTTTCTTATTGATGATTTTATAAGATCATGCTAAATGTCTTATACTGCACACGACACATAACTCCATGACAAAGATTTTACCAGCCCAAAATGTCAATAGTGCTAAGATTGAGAAACCCTGTTTTAAAAAAAGCATCATTAGATTTTCTCAAAACATTCAACATCTCTGCAGATTAAACCTCCTGATCCTACATGGTCACATCATCTTTAAATCCTGGACAAGCACTATAGAGAAAAGATTTGTTATGGAAGCTTATCTGACTGTTCATTCTTGGTAACATTTTCTTCTAGAAAGGAGATGGAAAATCAGAGAAATATTCCAGCAAATAATTATTTACCTTCTTTCCATCCACATGTATTATGATCTTAACCAACAAGCAGTAAGATAATTTTCTGACAATTCTGATCAATTCCACAAGAAAGTTATGTTCACTTTGATTTATTTTTCCCTAAGGGAAACTGATGAACTAAGATTTCTATTTGACTATGATCCATGATAACTTATATGATTAAATAACTTAATGCTATCATAAAAATAAGTCTTATATCACATTTACCTTTAAGTGGAAATACCAAGATATTTCAATAAGATAGTGCATAGTTATTGCTATGACATTTGCCAAAGATATATTTAAATGGTAAAGCAGGAATGGCCCCATAAGGTTTAACAGCACAGTTTTTCTCCTAATAGTATTTTCTCTAGTTTATTCTGTACCCAGTCAAACAGCATTATTAAAATTAATATATAAAATATATTAAATATATGAAAGTACATTAGATCTAAATTAAGGAATGCCTTTTTCTCCAACATAATTAATAGATGAGGCGATTTCAATCTCTACATTTCTCTTTCAGTAAATATTATTAAATCAGGCATCAGACCTTACATTTCTTCCTTGAGTATTTTATTCTTCATCACTTTTGCTAAGCACTGTACTAAATATTGATTCAATTATTTAACTAATCCACTTGGGGGACTACATGGTGCAAAGAACTTCATGTTCAAGATATTCTATAACCATAAAAAGCAGTGAGGTCCTGTAATACCCTTGATTTTTTGTAATACATTATTTTTTGTTTTTTTAATTTTATATTAAGGAGTTGAGTTATTGTATAATCGTAAATGTAAATGAAGTTACAATATGATATTCATATTCTCAAACCAGAATTACCCCCACATCGCCCAAACCCCAGTGTATTGAGTCTTCTATAGTTCACCCCTAAATCTTAAGCATTAATTGGATTCTCAGGGGTGTACATTGTTGATTGTCCTAGATTTTTTAACCATTGCTTCTTTAAGTGATGTATTCACAGCACTGAATCAAAAGTATATTCATTTCCTTCAAAATTTAACTATTCAAGTGTAATTCATGTAGCACCCATGATATCCTAGGGGCTTTCACTCACCCATGAGTGAGATATGACTTCCTGGGAGGTGGGAGTTGGGGTTTGTTTTGGGGTCCTACTTATTATCTCCTAGATAGTCCCTTCCCAGAGCCCAAAGCCCTGGGCCAGCCCCTGCACCGCCTCCCCCAGGTGCCATTCCACCTGCTGATTGTGCTGCCACCACTGCCAGCATGAAGTCCTCACCCAATTGGGCTCCACAGCTTCTTGGGGTGGGGATGGGGGCACCCCTGAGTCACCTGCCCTGCCCACTCTGCCAGACAGATGGCACCATGGGAGGGAGTCTTCCTCTGCTGTTGTTTTCCAGACTATCCAATGGGATCACCTGGGTATGCTTCCCCACTCCCACAGCCTGCCCTACCTGTGTCTCAGTCAAAGCCACCCACTGATTGATATGCTTGTTCACCATGGCCTATGGCAGAGTAAGCCCCAACACCCAGGAAGCACAGAGCCACTCCATTTCCTGCTCCCATAGCCTCTCACCTGCTGGCTGGGCTTCCTTCCCAGGAGCCTTCCCTGACTTCACAGACCACTGGCATGACATATAGGAGGTCCAGCAGCAACAGGAGGGATGCGGTGAACCAGGGGGTGAGCCTTAGGGTCTAGGTTCTGGGGCACCCAGAATGAAAAGACAGTCCTGCTGGGATAGAGATCTGGGTTCAGTCCTGCTCCACCTCTCAAAGTGACCCAAGAATAGGACCTCAGTCTCCTCATCTGTCAAATGGGGTGAAAGGCCAAAGAACCTGGAGAGGTGTGCCCTTCACAAGCTTGCTCAGTCATGCATCTGTTGCCTGTGGCCACAGGCCTTGGAGGTCACCTTTTGCAGAATCACTTCCTGGCTCTTCTCCATTTTTGGGTCCCCCTTCAGGAAGATACCTTGTTCCAAGCTTCCATTGTTCCTGGGGTGTGGAAACTGCAGCTCTAGGTGTGCTGGGCCTGCTTTTCTCTGCCTTCTTGTGCCCCAGCTTCCTGGGCCTGAGTTTGCTTAAGGGCCTTCACAGGACTCAGAAGAAGAGGGATGGCTACAGCTGCAGCCATGGAAGAAGGTGCAGGGGACCCTAAAGCTACCTCTGCAGCAGTTATAACACCCCCACCCAGGCTTGTGCCACATTGATTTCACCCCAACTTCCCTTGCTTCCCTGTTCTGCATCCAGCTCATCTGGGGATCAGGGGACCAAGTTCCTAGAGGAGCTCCTTCTTCAGGCAGCTGTGGCTACTCCAGATGGCTGTGGTAAGGACCCAAGGGTGGGGTCACATGACAGGAACTCTGCCCCCCACCCACTTCTCTTCCCCCTCTACTTGCCCCTGCCTTCCCTGCAGTTTCCTTGGCTCTCAACTGAGGCTGGCCAAGAAGGCACTTCTTGCAGGCTCCTGGGACATGGAGGCATGGTGCCCTGGTGGTGAGCAAGCCTGGTACTCACAAGGAAAGATTCTGCCTTCCACTTCCTGTGGGTATTGTAGGCTGTGTTGTAGTGGGTCCAAGCACAAGGGACACATTGTGGAGGTTCCCCTCTCCCTAGCCACAGGCTGTTGAAGCACACCTGCCCCCTGCCTGCCCTCTTCTGACTTGGGAGCCCTGGCCCTCAAGGTTCCTCGGACCCAGTGTATACTCTGCTCCTTATCTGCCTCTTGCAGGTAGCCTGAGAGGGCGAGATAAAGACATCATGGTGGGCTACTGCTCACAGGGCCTCTAAATCTTGGGAGGTCTTTGGAGTTATTTCTGAACGTCCTGTCTCTGTTGTTGACATCACTCTTATGCCCAGGCCCAGGGACATGCTTTGAGTCTGGCCCATCAGAAGCCTGAGGAAGCAGTCCCCTACATACCTCTCCCAGGATACTGTTCTCTGATCCCCTAGGAGGCCTCACAGCCCTGGCCTTCCTCCCTGCTTCCTGTCCATCTCCTTCATGGCTGCATCACCTCTACTCTGAAATCTCAGAGTCCCAGAGACTTTCTGCCTCCCTGACCACCTCCCTCCTGGTTTCCAAACACCTCTCTGGCAGGCCTCAGGCTGGGTGCTGGTACTGAGCACAGTGTGGAGGGTGCAGGGGAGGAGGGCCACGAGAAGATTAACTAATGCACATGCCTGTAGGGAACGATACATGCTCCAACAGAGTTCACTGGGGAGGTTATCCAGAAGAGGTGGCCTTCACTTTGAGGAAACCAGATCTCACAATAATTTGAGGACTTCCACCAGATTGTGAACTTTCCAGAATTAAATGATCACATAAGTATTATTTGACATCTGGTGGGGGGTAGAGTATGTTACCTTGTTGATTGTCTCCCTAGATCCTTCCCTGTCCACCCTCCATGTCCCCCACCTGTTTATGGTTGCCCTAGATTATGTGTTGCTAAGTGTTTTCTGGGTCTAATACATAAGTTTCATAACCTGTTGCCCAAACCTAGGTTTTGCTCCTGCCTCCACAAATGAGGGAATACATTTGAATCTTGAGTCTTGGACTTGGCTAACTTCATACAGCATGGCTCATTTCTTATCTTTAAAATTGGGATTGAAGGTACACTTGCATCTGGGCTGGTTGTGAATATGAAAGTAGTCAGCTACCCCTGCCTCTGAGCCCAAGTGTGACAGTGGTAATAAGGAGGCTGCACTGCTTGGTCCTTGAACCTGTGTGGTCTTGTCTGCTGCTCCTGGTCTGCTGCCATGGGGGCTTTGGATCTCTTAGGTGAAAGGAGAACTCCTCTGGTTTATTATTTGTTTGTGGTGCTAGGGATGGAATCCAGGGCCTTGTACATGCTAGGCCAGGACTCTAGAACTCAGCTACATCCACAGCCTTTGTATTTTTTTTTCAATTTTTAATTTTTGGTCCCAGGGATTGAACCTGGGTCACTTAACAAGTGAATTCCATGATTATGCTAAGTTGCTTAGGTCCTCCATAAACTGCTAAGGCTGGCTTTGAACTTGTGATCCTCCTGCTTCAGGATCACAAAGTGCTGGGATTACAGGCATGCACCTCCACACCCAATCCTAGAACACAGATGAGTTGAGGTAGCCCTGAGCTGCTTTCTACTCCTGTCTTGATCCCCTCTGCCCTTCTGTTGTAGCTTCTCTGGGATTCTCATCCTGCCCTTGCAGCGGCTCTTTCTACTTCTCCTAACCATCTGCTGCCCTAAACTGTTCTTATATGCCCCATGGGTGGCCTCCCTCTGGAAGTCTGAGGCTAGGGTGGGCTAGGATGGGGAGAGAGGAGAGTCCCTTACGGGCTGGGCCTCAAATCCACTGGGCTGCTTCATCCATGCTCTCATGTCCAATGGATACTACAACAACACCACACTGAACTAGCAGTGTGTCCCCCACAGGATGATGATCAGTGCAGCCCCAGGAGCAGTAGCCTTCTCTGCAACGTGCCTAGGCCAAACTCTTCACTGTGGGGGAAGCCTTCATTATCATATGCATTGCCTTGGTGTACAGGTAATGGACCACACAATCCTTGTTCGGATCACTCATGTCCATTGATTCATCCATCCATCCTTCCATCTGTCCGCCCACGTGCCTATCCATTCATTCATCTGTTCTTCATCCATCTATCCATACATCTATCCATCCATCCTTCCTTCCTTCATTCACCCATCCCTCTATCTATTCATCTACCTATCCACCCACCCATCCATTTGCCTATTCATCCATGCACCATCTCTATCCATTGATTCATCTATATACCAGCCCATCCATTTACTCACTCATCCATTCCTCTATCCTTAATCCACCCATCTATCCCTCCACCCTTCATCCATCAATCCATCCCTCCATCCTTCATTAATCCATCCATCTTTCATTCATCCATCCCTTTGTCCTTTTTCCATACTTCTATCCATCCTTCATCCATCCATCCATCCATCTCTCTGTCCATCCTCCATTCATCTATCCCTCCATCCTTCAGTTATCCATCTATCCCTCCATCCTTCATCTATCCATTTATCCTCTATCCTTCATGTATCCATCTACACATCTGTCAGCCTATCCTTCCACATATCTACTCACACCACAAATGTTCACTTTGCTCAGCTTGAGCAGGAAGTTTCCAGGCATGCAGCCTCTCCTAGAGAAGCTTGCTGTCCCTGGGAGAAGAGAGCAGTGAATGGGCTGGGATAATGCAGGGTCCTGTAGGAGTTTGCCCAGGTGTTACAGAGGCACTGAGGTTTTACAGGTGAGGAGAGACACCTGGCCAGCTCTTTCCAGCCCCATGCTCTGATTCTGAGCAACTGCCTCTTCTGTGAAGGGCTGCACAGGGACACAGGGTGAGGAGAGTGAGATCTGAGTCATGCCCTGGGGTGCACAACCTGCTGCTAGGCCTCTCCCCTGCCTTGTCCTTGGAGTCTCCTGGGCCCAGTGAAGGGACCTCAGCAATGCTGTGACTATGGTAGACCATAGCCTTTCTCCCCAGTTGAGCCTCATCTCTCACTGCCAAGCTCCCCACAGGCCATGGCTGGCCTTCTAAATGAGCACCATCATTCTCAGGCTGCACTGCTTTACCTCCTTCCTGGGCACTGCCATCTGGCAGTAAGTAGGCAGAGGACAGGGCTAGGCAGAAGGCCAGGTCTTCCTCTGCATTCCTGAACTGAAGGTGGTGACACCTGGCTGGAGGGCCTAACTTCAACTGAGACTGGGAGGGACCTGGTTGGAGGGGCTGTTGTCCAGATGGGTCCAGTTAACCCTCTTCCCCCAACATGAAGTCATTGAGCACCTGCAGTCCAGTCCCTTCCAGACCCTTGACACCATATATGAGGCCAGCAGAATGTGGGTGTGCCACCTAGAGAGCATGGGCCCCAGGGCCTCCTACACTGCCCTGGGTGCAATGACACCTGGCGAACAGCATCTTCCTCCTCTTCCTGGCATCACCCCTGCTGCTGTGAGTGCAGGGCCTTTGGGGGCATCACAATGGGATAGAGCCTGCAATTGGACCATGTACCCAGACAGCTCTTACTCCAGGCTCCTGCTCTGGGCACTGGCCTGCCTTGCCTCTGTCCCTTACTGCCAGCCTGACCACTGTCTCCTGCAGGGCCATCATCTACCTTAACATCTAGGTGGTGAAGAGCCAGTGGAAAGTGATCAGCCTCCTCAAGGTGAAGATTTGCAATGTAAGTGCCCCTCCCATCTGGGGGATGCCCTGGTACTCTGCTAGCTCACCCAGGCTCCTCCAAACCTTCCCCTGTGCATCTTGACAGCTGAGTTTCCATCTACTCAGGTGTGATCTTGGTTAAGCATAGTTGTAGACATGAGACAGCCAGGGCTTCAGATCTGCAGGGTTCCTGGGGTATTGTAGTCCAGAGATGCAGTTGGCTTTAGAGTGTGTGGTTCTGCTGTGGGCACAGTGTCTAGGAGGAATTCTGAAATGAGGGAAATACCTTTTGGACCCCTCCAGGTACCCATATTGAAATATGGACCCTGGTCAATGCCTCAGTGGACAAAGAGGTGCAGTGAGGCTAAAAGAGGGTCAGTATTTTAAATGTTTTAAATTAAGGGAGCCAAGTCACATTTTAAGGAAACATTGATGGCTTGTTATGGGATGAATGGCATTAGCGGGAGGGGGCATGCTTGTGCACTCATGTCCTATCAAGTTGGACTCAGGTACTTCCGTGCCTGGTCACTGTAGCCGGCCTCCGGCCTCCTCTAAAGAATGCTCTGGCCTGTGACATGGTCTCAGCCTTTCCCTGCCAGTTTGTGTCCTACAGGAGGACACAAAGAGCCATCCTGTGCTCTGACCTCATCCAGGGCTATTCTCTTGTCCACTTTGAGTTGCTAGTGCCTGTTTCCAAGTGCTTGGCCAGGGTTGGGGCTGAGGCTTCTCCCCAGCACTAGCCTTGATGAAGATCAGGGGCTGGTTTCTGCAATCAGTGCCAGGAGCAACGGCCCTGGCAGCTCATGCCAGTGACAGCTCTCAGGAATGGCTCTTGCATTGTTTTGGGTGGTAAATGGTGCATCCAAATAGACCCAACTCTCTGCCTCTTCCGAGAGATGATCTTGGTGATACTCCAAAGGCTGAGCTCGAAATCAGGTATCTGGCTGAGGTGATCTTGCCTGGCCACAGCAACCAGAAGCAGGTGTTTGGTAAGCTGGCTCTTGTCCTCCTGGGTAGGCTTTTGCTGTCTAGGGATGCAGAATGGGGATACCCACAGCACTAAGGAATCTTGGCTTCCCTCCATTTCTATGGGATTAGAAGCCTTTTGTTCAGGTGGACCCTGGCTGCACAGTGTGTTTAAGACCATGCTCCTGCTCCAAGTTTGTGGTTGGGGCTTCAGGGTAGGTGTGACTGGCTCCTCAGTGGCCTTCCCTGAGTCCAAGCTGGTAGCCTGGCTACAGTATGCATCCACTCCATTTTTATTTTTTGGTACTGGGGATTGAACCCAGAAAGCTCTACAATTAAGCCATATCTCTGTCAGCTTTATTTTTTTTCATCTGGTCTTTACTTTTCTGATACTTGTTTGGGTATGTTGTGGTGGGATTTGAACCTGGGTCCTTGATCATGCCATGCAAGTGCTCCAACTGCTGAGCCACTGCTCCAGCCCCATTTTTATTTTTTATTGTGAAAAAGTGTCTTACTAAGTTCCTGACTCTGGCCTGGAACTCATGATACTCCTGCCTCAGCCTCTGGAGTGGCTGGGATTATAGGCATGGCCACCGTGCCTGCCTCCACTCTCTGATTTTTTTGTCAACACCTTGCTAGAGGAAAATGAGGTGCTATTAAGGAGCCTGTGGTCTGTCTTTGTAGACAGGGTGTTCTTGGGCACAGACATTTCATCAGGCACCCAGAACAAAATTGCTTGGCTACCCACAAAACTGTATTTGTGCTGTTAAGCTGGCCCTGGTAAGCTCCACCATCTGGTCTGGAACAGGCTGGCTCTGAGTGAACCCAGCAATGAACATCAATGTGTCTCACTCCTTGTGTCCTGGCCTTCCTAGGAAGGGGAAGACAAGATCTTCTTGATCAAAAGTTTTCACTGTGCTATGAGAGGAAGGAGAGGAGCAAGTGAATTCTGGGGAGGGGATGAGGCCTCTGAGCTGGGTGGGAGGGGTCAGGACTGGACAATCAGCATCTCTCTGGGATGCTGAATCCAGGTGGGCTGGGAGGTGAAAGTGGAAGGGAAGCACAGCACACCCTCACCCCAATGCCTTCTGCCTGTCTCTTCTCCATGAGCCATGAGGTCCAGCACAGCTGGCCTTCTCCCCACTGAGTCAGCCTCCACTGCAGCTGGCCTGTGGCAAATCTGGGCTGGTCAAGTGCAGACATTGCTTCCCCCTGTCAAAACCCCAACAGCCGCATTTTTCAGTCTTTCTTTCTGCCTCAAACATTCATTGTTACCTGTGGATAAGACAGGGGTGATAAGTGGCCAAGATGCAAACACACTCATGCAACTCATGTTCATACACATGGTGGCCAGCTTTGCAGGGACCTTGGCAACAGGAGGGTGTTTTCACATCTTTCTGTTGACTGGCAGACAGACAGACACCCCTACATACATGCACATGGGCATACAAATACAGAGACATGCACACATAGATGCCTGGCTCTTCCCACTTCATGAACTGGCCACCTCCTGGGGAAGTAGAGAAGCTATCCCCAGAGGTCACATCTTCAGGTCTATAGCTGTGACCACCAGGATTACTCCCCAGTGACAGACCTGTAGAAGCCACCAGGCATTGGCAATGTGTGCATTAGGAAGCATCTCAAAATAAAAACCTCACTCACTCATTGAAAAAAGATGCTGGTCCCTGAGCTAGCATTGGAGGTCCTGCCATCTGGGTCTGTTTCCCCATGTAGAGCAGGGATTGGCATCCAGCCACCACTGTAGGTGAAGATGAGATTTTTGCTGTGTCCCTGCCACACCTTGCACAGAATGGATGCCCAGACAGCACAGAGCTGCTGATGCTGACACCCTGTTTTTCAAGCTTAACAATATACAATCTAGCAGCCCTTCCTGAAGGAGCTTATGCAAACAGCAACAAGATCCAGGGCAGCTGATAAAGTAAAGGTCAGACCCCAACAGGTACCCACTTCTGGCTGACTCCTGGAGGCAGACATGAGATGCTGACCAGTCTGACCATGTCTGGGAGAGGGCAGGTCCAGGCTGCCCCCAGGGCAAAGTTTACCAAAGGGGGAACAAATTTAGGGAAGGATTTGGTTGGATGACAGGGGTCTTGGGGAGAGGAGCCACTAGGTCCCAGCTTTTAAGGTGAGAGGGGCTTGGTGTGTGAAATGCCGAGGTGATGAACAGGCCCCCTGATTGTGGCTAGCTGGGTGTGGGGGCAGGAATATGGTAGGCTAAGATTGAAGAGCCTGTAGAATGCTCCAGAACTGATGCTGCAGATAGTAGGCACAGTGAAGAAGTCTAGCCTTCAATTCATAGCCCCTGTGTCCTAAGTCTATAGCTTCACACAGGGTTAGAGAACAGTAATGGACCCCACCATTCCTCACCCTTGAGTGGAACCTAAAAAAGGATCAGACACAGTGACATGCAACTGACCACTAGCTCTCCTCCATCTTGGTCCTTGCTCACCCAGTGCCTTCCTTCCTGAGGACAGTCCTGGGGTGTTGCTGTGTTCTGCAGATGTCCAGAGGCAGCTGCCACCAGCTGATACAGCATACATCACTCCATGGGCCTGAATGGTGATATGTTTCTTAGCCCATTGCAGCTGATTTGAGGCATGTGGTGCTGAGGGATATCTGCAAGAGCTGGTAGTGATCCTAGGTGGCAGATTTGGCTCCATCTCTGGATATGGTGCTGCCGGGTGAAACTGGGTAGGTAGGCCAGGAAGCATGAGACTGACCCGGAGACTCTGGGCTAGTCCAGGAGGTGCCTTCCTCTAAAGCACAGCCATTTTGTTGGATGGAGGAACACTCATGGATCACCATGGGTTTGACCTACTACTGTCACCAGTTTTGATTTCCTGAGGCCATTTCATCTGCCTCACAAAAACTCTGTGAGACCAGGATAAGCTGCTTTGACAGATGCTTAAGAAGCTGAACACCGTGCGTGTAGACTTACCAAGTGTGCTATTTTTCATGTCAATCTGGGCAGCCTATAGCACCCAGTGACTTCCTCAGACTTGCTAAGTGAAGAGGCAGGTGTGGTTGACATTCAAACAGTGCTGACTCTACGGAGATGAGCTTTGATAATGTGGGTGGGTTTCATCCAATAAATTGAAGACTCTAAGATCCAAACTTTGGTTTCCAGGACAGGAAGGAGCTCTGTGCCTGCTCCTGCCCAGGTCTTTAGCTTTTTGCCTGCTTTTGTACTTGAGGCTTGGCAACTCCACAACTGTGTGGGTCAGTTCTCTCCCTGTCTCCAATTCCTGTTGATTCTGTTCTCTGCTCTCATGATGGAGCCTTGAGATCATCCAGCTGGAAAATCCCCCCATGTTTCTTCTATGACAGCCCATGGATCTGGCTTAGTTGGATGGCCTTGGACATGCTCTGTGACCTCTCCTAACTCTAGTTTCTTACCCCTTGGAACCACTGTAGCTAATGGGACAGGTCTTGTAAGTATTTAGCACCATGCCTGGCACACTTGGCATGTGTTTTTGCAGCACAAAGTGAACACTTGCTGAAGGTCTGCATGTAGGGCTGAACTTCCCCTTTAGGTAGAAATGGGTAGAAGGCAAAGTACACTTTGTGTTCTCATTTCTGACCTTCATTTTCCTCTGGTTATGGCCCCTTCAAGACTTTTCTTCTCAACTTTCAGAAGAGGTGAGTCAGAGCCAGTGGCCAACCACCTTCCCAGAGACCAGCCTCTTGACACAGGGTAGAACTAACACATGGGAACCAGAGGAGTCATTCCTCCAGTGACTGAGTGGTCATGACAGGAAGTCGGTATGCTGTCCACAGACAATCTCAATACTGATCAATCAGAAGCACCAACACATCAAAGTCAGGCTGCAAATGTTGCAGGGATGGATTGAGAGAGCAATTTTCAATCTGCCATGGAGTTCTGCAGTGAGGATCTGCTGCTTTGCCTGGCACTGCAAGACCCATTTCACTGGCAGTTAGCCCAGGCAATTTTATAACAATAAATGAACAAAATGTCAAGGAAACACAAAAGACCTTCATTGCTTTCTTTTCTGATTTAACTTCTTTTCTTTTGTTGCTAGGATGCCCAGACTGGCCTTGAAATCTAGGTCCAGGCAAACTTTCCTGAGAAGCTCAGACCAATGGTGTGCAATACTACACATGTCTCCCCTGATTATTGTTGTTTTTGGTGCTGGTAATTGAATCTAGGGCCTTGGGCAAACTCTCTACCACTGAGCCACATCCCAGTCCTTACTTTTGTTTTGAGATAGGGCCTCTCTAAGTTGCTGAGGCTGGCTTGGAATTTGGATCCTTCTGTTTTAGCCTCTCCTTCTCTGATAATTTCTGATGCTTTCAGTGGATCCTGGTAACATGGTGGTCCTTAATGCACCCCAACAGGCTACAGCCCAGTTGGCTGCTGTCCCAGACCATACTGGTTCTCAGATGCACTATGCTACATGACTGCCAGTATCTGAGAGCTCAAAAACTCTTATCTTCTAACAATTATTATTTTTTTAGAGAGAGTAAGAGAGAGAAAGATGACATCCATTTTATTTATTTTTTTCTATGTGGCCTTTGTTTCTCCAACATTTAGTTGTATATGTGGTGCTTGGATTTGAACTCAGGTCCTCACGTATGCCAGGCAAGTGCTCAAACCACTGAGCCAAGGCTCCAGTCCCCAACAATTATTATTTTTTTCACTTTAGAATTATTTTATTGAATTACAAGTGTAGAAAAGCTTCTTAACTCTACACATGCACTTAATTTTTTTAAAAGGAAAATGTTATGTCTTATTACACCAGGATCCTGGCTAACAGATTTTCAAAACTTTGAGATAATCTTAAAAAAAGGTTTCACCACGAGGCTGGCATGGTGGCTTGGTGGTTACAGTGCTTGCATGGAATGCGTGAGTTACATGGGTTCAAACCCCAGCACCCATGTACACAACTAAGTGTCAGAGCAATGAAAGCCACGTGAAAAAACTCAATAAAAATTGAATCTCTCTGTCTCTCTCTCTCTCACTGATCTTCTCTCTTTAAAAAAAAAGAAAAGGTTTCACCTATCACCCAAAATTTACAAATTTAACATTATCAAAGAAAAAACGCTTCCACAGTCTTTCAAAGACCACTAGAAAGAAACAATTGAAAAATTAAGGAGTTGTCTTCAAAGGCATTTTTGTATAATCTTTCCTCCACAGAAAGGTAATGTTATTAAACAATCCAATCCATTCATAAAATGACTCTGTGCATCTCCTCTTGTGTGTTCTGCCATATCACTGCATATTTTTGCATGACTGAGATAAGAGTTTCCTCAACGTTATTATTTTGATAACCTGAAGTTGTTCTGTTTCCTCTGGACTCTCATCTTCTCCTATTTATACAGTGAAGCCCATGACAAATAGGATGAAGCTCAGTATCAGTTCCTCCCTCTATAACACCCACTTCCTCCACTGCCTCCTATTCCATACTGTCCTATACAATATGGCTCACTTATGTTCCTGCTGCCACCAAAGTTTCCACTTTTCATTTGACTATAGTTAGAAGGTTGATGGTTATAATTTCCAAAATCATTAGAATTTCTACTTCCATAATTACCTCCTCCATTGTTGCCATAACTAGCTCTGTAGCCCCCACTCTGGTTTCTATATGCAGATCCTCCACCACCATATCCTTCTCTTCCTTCTCCATAACCAGGGATACATCCAAAATTGCCACCTCCAGGTCCTCCTCCATATCCATTATCACCATCCCCAAATCTGCATCCACTTCCATAGCCATCAGATCCTCCTCTAAAGTTACTTCCTGGTCCTATTCCAAAATTCCCACTGCCACCACAGGAATCCCCCAAACTAAAGTTTTCTCCTCTTCTACCTAGAATTTTGGACTTCATGCATTTCTTATCTAGACAAAGTCTTTCTTCTGCATCATGACCATTGATGGCATGGTATTTTTGCAATGCAATTTTATGCAAAGGATCATGGTCATCAAAAGTAACAAAGCCAAAGTCTCTTTTCTTTCCAGATTGACTATAGTAATTATCTCATGGTATAAAATTTTCCATATTCTCAAAGTAATCTCTAAGGTGCTGTTCCTTGGTATCTTTAAGTCCACCAACAAACAGCTTCTTCATAGTTACAAGAGTCCTAGGTTTTCCAGACTCCTCTCTTGCT
>PVKS010028883.1:0-25942 GCA_004027875.1 Aplodontia rufa
CAAAATCGATGTTCATAACAGCTCAATTTACAATAGCTAAATTATGGAAACAACCCAGACGTACCTCACTGGATGAATGGATCCAAAAACTCTGGTACTTATATACCATGGAGTTTTACTCAGTGATTAGAAAACATGATATGGCAGCCTTTGAAGGTAAATGGATGGCTATGGAGGAAATTATGCTGAGTGAAATCAGCATAACCCAGAAAACCAAGGGTCGAATGTCTTCACTCATCTGTGGAGGCTGCAAATAGACCCTGGCCATTGAGAAAGGAGGTTTGGTATCATCTTTGAAATCTGGATAAGGTGTAATGTCATACAACCTAACACATTTTTAGAGATGTTTTGGGAAGGAGAGGTGAGGGATAAGGGTGGGTAATTGGGGGGGGGGGGCTCCTACGGGTAAATCTAATTTTCAGAATCTCTCTATATATTATTTCATTAGAAGCTTGTGAGATTGTTCAACAAATAAATTTCTGAATAAAAAAGAAAAAAATCCCAAAATAAAAATGTCAGAGAAAGAAAAAGATGAGTTGATTTGAGATAAAATGGAACAAAACACACAATGAAGAAGTAGATTAAAGTCAAGCAAGGTGCCTGTCACAAAGCAGGGTGACCGTAACTGAGGAGAGAAGAATGAGATCACTGCTGATAGACAGCAGTTTTGAGTGGACAGAACAGAGCTGGCTCTTCTTCACAGCTAGGGTCAGCAATAGCAGTGCACTAAAATCAGCACCACGGAAGTTCTGATGTGTATGTGCATTTTGTGAACCAGAATATTTTATTGGATACATAATTTGTTTATACAGGTTAACTAGCTTTAAAGATAAAATTTTAGGAGGTACTATGCCCATTTCCAAAATTAAAGTGGTTTCTGCAGAAACTCATATTGATAATTTGAGACCTGGGACAATATTGTTTTTAAACATGAAATTCAATTGTAGCATTTGTCTGGATTATGAAGGCTCGAGTTGGTTTTCAGGAAAACAACAACATAAGGGCAAGCTTAAGACTGTCAGCCAACACATTTAGAGATATGAAAAGACTATTCCTAAAACAACTGGGTTAAGACTAACTACAGGTTAAAATTGGATTTTTTCCTCATGCCAAAATCGCATGTTTCCTTTGGCTTAATTGATTCTCAGAAGGAAACTAAATATCACTTTCTTTTCAATCTAAGAGCACAAAGCCACTTTGTTATCTTTCACTGTGACAAAATACCTGAGATAAACAATCTAGAAAGAGGAAAAGTTTATTTTTGCCCATAGTTTTAATGCTTTCATGTCACGGTCACTGGGCTCTATTGCATTTGGGTATGTGGCAGGACGGTACAGGAGGCTGGGATCATTCGGAGTGGGAATTTGCTCACTAGGTTGTGGGGGGGTAAGTGAAGAGAGGATATTTCCTTCAAGGGAACACCCTGAGCCCCTAACTTCCTTTTCTCTAGGCCACCTTCTAAAGCTTGTACCACATTCCAACATTGCTCCCAGCTACATGTGCCTTTGTTGGACACTAAAATCCAAAGTATAATAGACACTAAGGATGAGCTCTTCATGAACACCTTAAAATCTCCAATCGTGGAGAATGAATAATTTTCCTGATTGAAACCAATATTCTTTTTCAATAAAATATGGCACTGTGATGCTAAAAAATTATTCCATTATTCTGTAATCAACCAAGCATAAAAATTCAGCTTTAGTATTCATCCTTAAATAATTGATTGGTGCAATAATATTTAGTACAGGTGTTTCACAGAATTATATCAAGTATCAATAGCAGCTGTATAAAGTATAAACAAACATACAATTCTGTTATTTGTAAATTTTCTTAAGTTAGAAGTTTTACAGTGTTAATTAAGTACACTGAATACTTAAGATAAAACCAGATTCTTAATTTTCTACTGTGGATTTGAGATTAAGGAACAATTACATGGAGAATGCTATGCCCCATGTCTATCCTGAATAGAGTTATATATGACTGGCAAATATTATTTGTGTGTTGATGAATTATATCAAGTTTAACAAGTAGATACTATTTTATATTATTATTTTTCTTAAGGAGATTATAAGAATGCACTAACTTACAGCTTTTGTATAAATTCAGTAAGTATACTTGCAAGGCTAGGAGTGGGGACAACACAGGCAATGTCTTTATTAATAAGAACCTCTCATTCTTTATGCTTCTTTTTTATCAGAGAGAAACAAGCAATAAAAAGAAGTATATGTGATAAAAAAATTCCATATAAAATAATGCATTATAGAGATGACAAAAAAAAAAACAGATAATGTGTCACAGAATGACTAGGGATACAGTTGTGACCAATGACACTGGATATTTAGGGAAGGCATTTTCTGAAAGAATTGCATTTGTTTACAAGGTGCCAACTGTGAGATGGTAGAAGGAAGATGAAACAGATAAACTGCAAGATACGATACGGAAGCACTGGAATAATAAAGGACCAAAGAGCATTTCAGGTAGATCATCCTGGGAGTTGTGGTTCAAGAACAGCCTGATCCTGACAATAACGGAATCTGTAGGCCAGGTCATAAGGTTTGCTGTTCGTTAATAGCACAAATTTCAAAAAACCTTGCAACTTTTAAAACCATGTAAGTGTGCCTAAAGAAGCCAAAACAAATCAAGAGTTACAATCTAGAAAATTCCCACTATTAATTTTCAACACTGAACTTTATCAAGCACAGAGAATGAGTGCAAACTGCCTACCAAAAGTTAGCATAAATAGTTATTCTAAATGTTAGGTAGAGCTCAGAAATTAAAAATAAAATGAATGAAATCAGTTTGCATTGCTGGAAAGGATATATTTAAAGATAAAGGAAAAATTTAAGGGAGAAAATTGAAACTATGAAAACGAATAGGCAAACTGGAAAGCATCCCTATATATGCTCTAGTTGACAAAAGAATACATGATAACATAAAACAGGACTCAAAGAATAATCATCCAGACTAACTGGAGTGCAGAAATTTTTTTTTAAATTCTAACAGTAACTTTGGTGTATGTTATTGATTTTGTTACCAAATTAAGCTAGAATTTTATAGTAATCTTAATGTATAAAATTCAGACATTCTTACCAGGTATGTTTATTGTCAATGACTGGGAATGATTTCACTTTCCTTACCAGTTGGTGTCTTTAGTCTCTGTGGATAAATTGCTATCATGATTCAACCTGCACTTACTCCTATAATAAGAAGACACTTGTGTCCACTGAACTCATTCATAAATTTTACAAATAATAAAGAGATCAATATTGGCATGATTACTTTATCCTTTAGACTTCTGCAATATGCCAGTAACTTAGACTCTACAGACAGGAGATGATTATTTAGCCATGAAAGTAGGCGTGAGGTAAACACAAAAGTCAATACATTATGAAATATATAAATGCTTCAAGAGTTTTCCTCATAGAAGTATAAACTGTCATTTTATTATAAAATGTTTAAAATTATGGCATTATTTGATTGAAAATAAAATTAAATATGAGCTTGAAAGTATTGGTTATAGCAACAACACATCATATGTTACATAAATGGCTTTAAAGACAAAATACCAACAGTGTAATTTGGAAAAATAGTGTTTTTTTCCTAAGTCTTTACAGGAGTATAAAAGTCTCAACCACCGTCAATGATTTTTATATGTCACCAATAAAAAGCAAATATTTTCCAAGTATTGTGAGGCATTGTATTTATGGGTTAGGCCTTGAATTCTTGACGGATTTGTGACCATTTGAGAAAGGAAATCATGGGGCTATTTTCTCATCTATAAAAGAGGAAGTAACTATTGCAAATACTAACCAAGCTTTAGAGAATGCTATACTTGGAAACCCAATAATTGTAGATTGTAATGATTAAAATGGTGGCATCATTTCAGCTACTTCACATTTTAATTGGCTGCATAAAAATCATATGAAATCAATCAGAAGCATCATCATTAATGAATAAATTTTTTCTATAGAAAAATTTAATTTCTTGCTGAGGAAATCATGAAGTTGTACATGAGATTTAATGTTACATAATGGGGATACTTGATCCTACTTTTTCTGACAATGTTTTTATGATTATCATTGTTAATCATCTGTGTTTAGAATGCTTTATTCATCTGATTTTATGTAGCTAACTTGAATTTTTTTAATTGAGTTAATGCTGTTATAATTATTGTTGTTGCTATTGCTATACAGTAGGCTCTTACCCACCGGCCAGAAAGTTTGTGTTTTTTCATAGCACTTAGCCTAGAACTAAACTACATGTCTGTCTCATTCAGACTCCAAGTTTATAACAATTGATCTATTTTGCCGCTTTATGTCAAGCATGTATGAGATCGAAGAATAATTAACATGAACTAATTTGTCTAGGGAGATGCTACATAGAAAGCTATAGGTAATACCTGTAAATATTGGAAATCTAATATAAGTCTGTTCCCTTTTCTGACATAGAAGGAAAGAAAGGAAGTAAGTAAACAAGCAAGGGGGATGAGGAGGGAAAGAGGAAAAAACTTTTATAGTTAAAACAATGCTTAGGATAGAAAAATAGCTCCATGGATAAATCCAAACTATTTTTGGGGTGCAAAACTGAAACCGCTGCATTAATCAACTGCTAAAGAATATGCTTGGAATGAATTTTAAACTATTCATAGGCTCCATTGAATTAGGAGATCATCACTGAGGAAGTGAATATTTTAGCAAAGTAGAGCCTCAGAAAAATATCCTGAGCAATAAAACAAAAGTAGATTAAAATTCTCAGGGACATTCAAATGAGATAATCAGTCAGGCAATATCTAAGGAATGCATAATATATGTGATAAATTTTTCTAGATATTAGAGCAATTTGAAGAAATGGAAAATCTCCTGAATCAAAGAAATGCACAATTGGAATAACAATGGACTATAACCATAAAACCGTAAAAGTAATGAGGAAGAAATAAAAAGACCAACAAGAATGACTACCGGTATAGATGGGAATGAAATGGAGAAAGGTAATCTCATAGATAAGTGGTGGAAATGTGAAGCATTTTATAACTTTCTCATAAAGCAGTCTGAGAATGTATGTAGGTACATATATATATGTAAGTATATACATACATCTTTATTTTTATTGCAAACAATACATATATCTTTGTGTGTATATACACAAAGATATATGTATTGTTTGCAATAAAAATATTTCAAATCAATTAGTGTGAAGAGAGCTGAACACATTAACAATGTTAATGTTTACCATGGACTATCATGTCAACATTACATAGTTGAAGGACATGGGAAATTGTGTATTATGTTATAAACTGAGAAACATTTACATAACACATAATAACACAATCACATAACAGAATTTCCTTAAAATGCAAGAATAAGTTTATAGTAAGTGTGATTATATATGATTATGTATATGTGTATGTATGTATGTGTGCTTATATTATTATTATGGACGTAGGAAAGCTTTGGCATACCATGGAGATTTAATAAACAAGAAGAACCAGGGGACTGTCAAAACAACATAGAGAACAGGAGAGGTGAATTATAGTGAAAGAAGACCATTAAAATATACATGAAATTAAACAGGTTTATAATCCAAATTTACTTACAGCTTTAAATACCCCTTATAGATGCACTCAGTAATTTGTGTTATTGTCTTTAAATTTTCTACTAAACTCAAAACTCTGATTTCTGATTTTATTTTTATTTTTCATTTATGTTTCTAAAATTCATCATACATTTGATGTGTGATTTCTCTCTACAAACCTATACCTCTCCACTTTTTGCATATCAAGAAACTGCAACACTATTCTTAAGGAATCTTAGACCATGTATCCAAAAGACTTCCCTGCTCCATCCTTCCATTATTGCCTAAATCTGATCATACTCACTATCGGTACAGGTAACTCTGCAGATCCAAGGTACCATCATTTTTCACCTAAGCAACTGCAATAATACCCTGTCCTTTACCCTGACTGCTACTCTTGATTTCTTTAGAGTACATTCTCTAAACAAAGGCATAGTAATTCTGCTAGAAATTAGGCAATGGATTTGTGTTCTCTTAAGTCCTTGCTGTGCTTTTCAGTGTTACAAAAAGATAAAGCCCATAGGTCTGTTACAGGCTTAGAAGGTCAGCTTACAGATTTCCTCTCTCCATTTTTGTAAGCCCTCTTTGACTGCTGGTTCTGCCGCTCTGCTTCATTCCTAATCCCACGCACCACTCGTACTTTCCCACATCTGGACCTTGATATACTCATTTCTTTGAGTATATTCTTTTCTCCGATATTTGTACTTTACTCCCTCAGTACCTTCAGATGTCTACTCAAATTTAACTTTATCAGAGTGGATTATCTGTGTCCTCCTGAAAATGGATCCTCTAGCCATCTTTTTATGTCATTTCTCCCTCTGCCCTGGGTGATAACCACATTAAACGTGCCCTTCCACAAAATAGATAGAAAACCACATAAATCAGATAGTCAGTTGATTGATTGGTCAATTGAAGAGTAGATAATTTATGTATTTCTCTCAGCTAGTTTGTTCCTCTAACATGTGTGTGAAATTTCATTTTGGTGAAAATGTGAAAAATATTAGATTTTTAAAAAGAAATACATATGATAAAAATGTTCAATTCTTTATTTTTCTTCAAAATAATCATTTCTTCCCTGGCTTCCTTATTTTCTACCATAGCAGTGTTGGTCCACAAATATCATCTATGACATCTGGGACACATATACCCATGTCCTCTTCATCACCTCTGCTGGAGTCTGCATTACGTCTATTTTCTTCTTTATTCCAATTGCCACCAACCCTGGAGAACTGTCTTTCTTATCTCTTCCCTAAGTTGCATAGATTCCAGTTTTCTCTTAATGAACATATGAGTTGCAATTTTCCTGTTTTATGAGATCTGGTCACACATATGACATACAGCATTTTTTCCCCATGCTTTTGGGATGTTATCTTCTTAAAATACCCTACCTAAATTTCAAAATTTAATTCCTATGTGTTTTTAAGGGAGTGGTTACAACCTTGATGCTATTGGATATTCTACTGGAACCATGACTGTTAAGGTTTGTTAAATTTAAAGTAGTTTAAGATTTTATCTTATCCACTATGATAGAATAAATATTTGAAATATCAAAAGGTACATTTTTGAAAATACAAACCACTATATTCAGTCTGAAGGGCCTTCAAGTTTGCTGAGCTTTAGAAAAATAAAAGTGTATATATATATATATATACACACACACATACACAACACAAATCCTAAGACAAAATTAAAGGTTAAGTAGGAAGTTTATTGAAATGTTATCACAATAAAAGCAAGTAGTGATTACCTATATCTAACACTTTCCTATGAAAAATGGGAACTATATAAAAAATAGTGCATTCAAATGAAATAAATAATGAAGATATTAGAAATCTAACGGCTAATAATTTATTACCAAGATACCTTTAAAATCTATTTTTTTCTACAGAGATCCCTAAGGAACTTATGATCAGTACTAATGACTTTGTTGTTTTGTTATGGTCATCTTTCTGTCCTTCTAAATGGTGTTGCCAGTGTGACAACGAGGTCAAAGAGTGTGACAACGAGATCAAAGTCACCATCAAGAAGGGACTTTGCCTTTACTCTTATTTCTTTCATGGAGATCCAATGATAAGAAATTTGTTCAGCTGAAACAACTGATATCTTTGTGTGGAGTCTGAGCACATACATGGCACCAGAGATAGCATCCTGCCTACTGGTGAAGAGATCTTTGTTTTTATCCCTAGATATGTACTCTGAACTAGATTTACTTGGGAGAAGTCAAACATTACGATATCCCATGAAAGGACATCACACTTCCACCTAATGCACTTTGGAAATCTCTGACTTCCTTTTCAGGGGCTACACACCAAGCTATGCATAGGAAAAACTAACTCATCTTGCAGATAAATCCATCATCAGACTCCATAATTTTTTAAAATTAATCTATGGGTATGTCACCTGGCATGCCATCCTATTAACATATGGTCCTATTTTTGGAAAATATTGCTTAATAAATCTATAGGAATTCATGATCCTCCTAATATCTGATATACTTCCTCAATAATACAAAATAACTTTGCCTTAATTAAATTCCCATGCTCTCCCCGTGACTCAAATATGTACACACATAGCTCTGGAATATCTGCTTAAATAGGTACATACTCAAATAGGTATATACTTGGTATATACTTTGAGAAAAGATATCTCAGTCCCATTGGTGCTGCTATAACAAAATACTTGAGGATGACTAAGTAATTTGTGAAGAATATTGATTTCCCATCATTCTGGAGACTGAGAATTCCAAGCTCAAGCCAACTGCAGGTTCAGTTTTCTGCAAAGCTTCATCCTCCAAAGGGGTGAACCTGTGTGGGCAGATGGCAGAAGATGTGAAGAGAAAGCTAGCTACCTGCTGTATGAATCTGTGGTATAAGGTCGTTAATTCTAATAGTGAGGAAGGATCCCTATTGTCTAATCACCTCTTAAAAATTCTACCTTTTATTCTGTTACACTGACAACATCCGAGTTTTGACGGGGCATATTCAAGCAAAGGAACACATATCTTTAAAAAGACTTAGATAAGTTGATAATTCAAAACAATCAGATGCTTCCACTTATTTTTCACCAATGCATGAAAGATTTAATTCATCATTTGTTATATGAGATGTAAATGATAAATATAGCATCAAAACAAATACCCAATTCTATGTACCAGAAACTAAATCAAATGCGAAAGGGATGGTGGAAAAGAAAATTTGGGGAAATAAAATAGTTTTACTCAAGAATGTTACATTTATCTAAAGAGATCTTTGCTTGGGGAAGGTTCTTGAATTATATACTAATATATGCAAAGAATTGGTTAATATCTTTGTAAAAGACTTCAGGAAAAAAGTTTAGAACTTAAAGAACCTTAAGCAACAGAGACTCAAAAATAATTAACTCAAAACAGAGAATAACTGAATCATAAATGCAAAATAATTAGTTTTAATTTTGTATTAAATAAGTATCAAATAAAATATTAAATAATGCAATTAATTTAAATAAAGTATTATTTAGTTCTGTGATGTATGTTTGTGAAATAGAAGGCTAGATCTTTTTTGAAAGAAAAAAATACAAATAATTAGACTTATAACCACTTAAAAAAATAAAGCATATTGACCATATTTGTAGAATATGCCAAAACAAATTCAAAGAGAATAGGAGATATAAGAAGATATATGTAAATTATTAGCAGCACTCTAAGTTAAATAATCCATATATTTCATTGTTGCACATTAATTAAATACCAAGAAGGAAAATAGAAAAGGAAAAACAATAATAATAGGAAAATACAAGGAAAAAATAAGGTATAAAAAGAGCAAGTAAAAAGGACAAAATTACAATCAAGTCCAGTGACAACATCTACAAAAATTTCGTTATTTCCACAGCTAGAATCCGATCCACTCTGATTTAACTCTCATCCAGATTCTTACTGCAACAATTTTCCTGTCTGTGCTTTTTCTCTGCAGCCTAGCAGCCAGAGTGAGCCTCATGAACTATTAAATCATTTCTCTTCTTGGGTAGACATAAATGGTGTCTTACATCACTCCAAATAAATGTTAGAGTTCTCACTACAACCAAAAAAGACCCCATGTGAGTTGCCCACTTCCAATCCCCCTGGACTCTCAAACCTGGTCAGCACCAATGTGTCTGCAGTTCCTTGAACTTCATATGCCATCTCCCATCTCAGTCTTTGTGGTTGCTCTCCTTGCACTTAGAAACCTCTTCTCCCAAATATCCCCAAAGATCTCTTCCTCAATTCCCCTAAGGCATTTGAATAAATGTCACTACTCAATATAATTTCCCTAACAATGCTGCTTAAAATAGGTGTCCAAAGCCCCGGATTTCCAATATCAAATTCTGTACACATTCTCTTCATAACTTTTCACTGTCTAAAAGTTGTGAAATTGTGTTTTGCTATTTTTTGCCTATGTGCAATACATTCCCAGAATGTAAGAACTTTGATTCTGTGTGTTTTTTTCAGAATGTAATCAGCATGATTTTTGTAATCCTTTATTCACTGCTATATTCTCAACTCAGAATAGTGCCTGGTAAAAAGTAAGTTCTCAGCATCATTTGTAGAATGGCAGGAATATCCACACCCATCTAATAAAATTATTATTTTTGAAGCAAATATTGAAAAAATATTTAAAAATATTAATTTTAATTTCTTATACTGTATTCCTATTTCCTGTTGTTGACATTTTTTTAAGAGAGAACAAGAGAGGGAGTGAAAGAGAGAGAGACAGACAATTTATTTAGATTTTCATCTGAAGTTTGCTTTTCCAACACATAGTTGTGTATGTAGTGTGCAGATTTGAACCCACATCCTCACACATGCCAGGCAAGTGCTCTACTGCTAAGCTACCGCTCCAATCCCATGTATAAATTTCTTGAAAACCATGAATCAACATATTAAATTCAAAAGTTATTGAACTCCTAAATAGAATGTTAACTGTAGATGAACAAAATAACTATATTAAAGGGATATTAATTTTTAAATATAATGATAAATGTAAGCTTGTGCAAAACTTGTAATAATTAAATTGCTATAAAAATATATAGATATTGTACTGCTTTCCTAATTAATAACTTCTGAAATTTTCCAAATGGTATCTCACCTAGTCTTCCCCAAAACCCTATATTTAGATACCTGCTAATTTAATAGAGATGTGTCTATAGAGATGGCACTAATGCTCAATACTGACCCAGTGCAGTAACAGAGAAGGTCTGTGCATGACAGTGCTCACATGCACTATCCTGCAGCACACACAGGAGGAAGGTGGAAAGAAGGAATGATTTCATCCTCTTATTTTATGCAATAGTAGTGTACTTATAATAATCTAATAGAGAAGTAAAAAGAAAACCAGATGCCAATGTCATAATCGTAGGCACAAATGCACTTGACATCTTCCTACATTTGCCATGGAGTTTCTCAAGGGTTATCTCAGTGTGGCAGGTCCCTCCTGGTCCTCATTAGTGTCATTTTGGTACAAGTATCTACTTAGCTAAGTCCCTGTATTGCCTCTAGTGAAGCTCTCTCCCTCCCCCTGAGAGTCTGTTCTCAATGGAGCAAGTCACATTGTGTTGCTGAGATATGTTAGTTCATTCATTGCACTGTTCAATAATTGCTCTTAATTCATTCTTTATCTACTCAAGAGTGAAAGTCAACATTCTAACAATAGTCTGAAATGCCCAGCTGGATTTCCCTCCCACCATCTCTCTTACCTCATCTCCTAAAGACTTCCATTCATTCTCTCAATTCCAGCACACAGGGATCCAGGGATCCTTGCTCTTTATCAACTATTTTGCTGACCTCCAGTGCCATGGTCTTGCATTGTCTCTACTGCAGTCCCCACCAACAACTTCTATTCTAACCTTCAAATACTGTCCATTACCAATATTATTCCTTATCTTCTTTATATCTCTATTCTAGTGCTAACATTTCTGTGAGGTTCTCCCAGAATGACCTCTCATGTATTTATCCTCTAAGTTTTGCCTAAAAGTTATGGGCAGAATCTCAAATAGTGCCTGATACATAAACAGAGTTCAATAAATATTTGCTAAATGAATGATTATTTTCTTTATTAATGTTAGATGGTTGTTTTACCTCCTTCTTTAATAACTCTTTCAAGTAATGTTGTTCTTGATTTGGTATGATTATGTCCCAACTGGACCTCACACTGCCTTCCTGACTGTGGAGAAATCAATGCTATAATCAAGAAACCAGGTCACAGAGAGTTTTGACCATGTGAGCATTGTGGACAGAGGAGAGAGTCTTGGATTAATCACTGATTGTTAAAATAAGGATTTTAGATTTTTCTAGCATGTATGAGATTCCTTCAAATGGTTAATGTGACTTCATTAATATGTTACATTTTCTACAGTTTTAAGTATTAAAAGCATGAATACTGTATGTAGTATAAACTATGATATTGATTTCATTTAGACAAACTTAATTTAGGTTATTTTGGCTTTTGCTCAAATAAAGTTGAAATATCCAAAAGATGCCTTTGCTGACCATGTGAAACCTTATAGTAAGAATGTTGTGAGCCATGTGGAGAATGTATTGAGATTAGGCCCTCCTTAGTTTTGAAAAATTACATCATGAATTAACCTTTTAATAAAGTTTTCCTTGAGAAAGGATATACTATTCACTCATTTGTTATTGCCTTAATCAAATGAATGAATAATCACTGAGCATCTACCTTTGTCAGGCATTGGAGGCGATTTTTTGTGAACCTAGAAATGCTAACACACTGAGTCACATCCCCAACCTTTTTTTTTTTAAAAGAAGAACTGTGTGTGTGTGTGTGTGAGAGAGAGAGAGAGAGAGAGAGAGAGAGAGAGAAACAATTTTTATTTAGTTTTTCATGTGGCCTTCGTTGCTCTGATACTTAGTTGTGTACGTGGGTGCTGGGGTTTGAACTCACATACTAGCGCATGCTGGGCAAACTCTCTATTGCTGAGCTACCTCACCAGCACTATCCCCAGCCTGTATTTTTTTTTTTAATTTTGTGACAGTCTCACTGAATTGCTTAAGGCCTCATTAAGTTGCTGAGGCTGGCTTTGAACTTGGGATCCTCCTGCCTGAGCCTCCTTAGCCCCTGGGATTACAGGCATGCACTATAGCACCCAGCCCAGGCATTACAGCTTTCAGGACTGAAGCTTGCCATGGAATTTCAATGATAAACACATCACCATTTAGTTCTAACCAAACATAAGACATTCTATGGAAAACTTGATACACAAATAAGATGTAGACCATTAACTAATTTAACCCTAACACACAGTAATCTAGGTCTGCTAGTGTTTCTTTTTACTAAGAAAAAGTGTACATTTTTAAATAAAAATTTTAATATGAATTTATAGAAATTCTGATTAAAAAGTTATTTTCCAATGGGAGGCAGATAGCAAAGCAGCATAAAGAGTAATGAAGACCTAGATGAATCAAATATTTAACATGGGATTCTAGCCAATTCTAGGATATTAGAAAGATATGATGCACTACTGGTTTCGTTTCTGAGATCAGTTTCAATTCCCTAGGAGATGTAGTCCTCTCTCCCTTTCTCTGTGGAATAGTAATCTTATTGCTCCAAAGTGCTAATTTCCTTTCTATTTTGGGGACACATAACTTTATAAACACTTGAAGACCGGAAGGGAAAGTATTAGCTTCATTAGATCAATCTTTTATTCACAGCTAACATGTCTCATTTCCCTCCCTCTAAATATAAGTAGTACCTTTCAATTCCACATACAGTAAAAGATAATTGGGTACTTGGAAATAACATAAGCAAAGATGAGAGCCATGAACATTCCATTGTCAGTCTGTTGCATTAATAAAAGTTTAGTCATTTTGCTTTATTTTAAATATGCTATGTGAGAAATTTTTTAAAATGCAATCCAGCACCCTGGGTACGCACCATTGTTCTTTTTATTGCCAGGTTATCCTCTAATGCAAAAATCACAGATGTTGACCAAAATTAAAGTAATAGTTCACTCTCATGAAAGCAGTGGTTTACAGATTGCTTAGATAATGTGAAAACTATGAACATGGCCATCTGCTTTATGTCCAGCCATTAGTAATGTTACCATTTTTATTTGATTTTGAAACTTTCATTATGTAATCAACCACTCAAAAAGTTTTTGTTAAAGTATTTTTTATATGAAATGATTGTACCTTATGCTGTCATCTTTGGTGGGCCCTATGTGATTTCAAGTAATCTCAGTACAGCTAGAATTATAGCACATTTTTTGGTACACTTATATCAGCTAGTTTGGATGCTCAAATATACACCTGGTTTGGTAGAAATGAAAATTTCTCAAGTTGCAATATTTTAATTGATGAAGAGTAAGAGAAATGAATTTCATGGTGTAAGTTTCCCCCACTTGTTTTTTCATTCTAGACAGAAAATTCTATGAGAATGTTCAACTAATGTGCATGTTCCACAAATGCATGCTGAGCTCCCATTTTGTGTAAGTGACCTTCGAAGTAGAGGTATAAAAATGACAAGAATATTTCTGATCTTAATAGAACCTTATAGATGCTAGAAGAAAACTCAATTATGCCATGTTCTTATGGGTGCCATGTGGGTAAAAAAAGCTGATATGATAAAAATGGTGCAGGGTTGATTTGGAAGGGTACCTGTACAGAAGTCTGGATTTCTGTGGGAGGCATGATGGCTGCTTTGAGAAGGTGATACATGAGGCATGTTTCCTGACTTCTGGTAAAAATAAAAATTTATAGTCAATATCTTTTTTTTCAATTAAAATTAATTTGAAAATGTGTCATGAAATGAAGGTCACTGAACAAGATGAATTCACTTTTCTGAGACCCTTTAATATAATTTTTTTTCTTACTGTGCTCAGCCATTGGTCTCTTTTGATATTGTGAAGGTGCAATGATTACACGCAGATTAAATGTGAAAGTGTAGCAAATGGATGTGATTGCAAGAGGGGAATTAAGAGAAGCAAATTTGACCTAGGTTTTATACTTAGGTCCTTCCCTTACCTTTTCTCTTCCCCCTTCCCTTTCCTTTATATCCTTCCCATTTTTCCTCTTCCTCCCTCTCCCTCTCTCTCTCTCTCTCATCTTTACCTCTATCTCTTGTTTGTTCTCTCTTCCTAGCAGAAGTTTTAATAGACGGCTTTTAAAAACTGTTTCAGATATTTGGTTGCTTTGATCCCCTGCTTCTGTTTTTCTGGCCTCTGTGTGCTCTGACTCAGTGATAATCAGTTTAAGCAAACTTGACTTTGTGATTTTTTACACCTGTATTTCTTAACAGTATGTTTGTGCTCTTTTGGATAAATGCAGGTTTAAAATTCTGAAACAAAGCAAGTAGTGGTGAACAGGACCTGTGTGACTCATAACTAATAAGCATTTATAAAATCAAAATTAAAGGTTGTAAGATTGCCTATACAAGATTGCCAAGAGAAATCCATAGTCATTTCACAAAAGAGTCTAGCCACTGGCCAAATGATCATGTAAAAAAGTATCCTACCTCATTAAGCCAGGAAATACAAAATAAATTCACCATGCAAAAACAACCCGATTTCAATAGGCTGTCTAAAATCAGAAGATTGACAATGCCAAGTGTTGGAGGGAATTCAAGCAAGGGAAATTTTCAGAGAGATCTCAGCCTGCTTGGGATAATTTTATATTCCTCTTAATATTTTAGGAAAACTGACAATATCTACAATAACAATTCTTGTTCTCTATGACTCAATGATACCACTTCCCAGTAGTGAAACAGAAGACATATGAAAGACTGACCATAATAAATTATTGATATTATCCTAAAATTAATGATCATGTCCACCTACTGTTAAATGAATTAAGGCTTATTAATGTAATGATGTATTAAATAACAATATAGATATTATGGCTTATTAATATAATCATTGTATAACAATATAGACAAATGATTATAGATATGCACAATACAGACAAAATTTACACAGCTTCAAAAGCTGAATTTAATAACAAAATACTGGGAAATATAGGGGCCTTCCATTTTGTTGCAATTGCAAAAATAAACTTAGCTTGATTGAGCAATTTAATTGAGGTTAATCAACTAACTGTATCTTTAGTGGCATCAATTAACACTTGACCTAAACAACCTATCTTAAAGTGAGAATTAATGATTTCCTTGACCCATAAAATATGTGTACTATTAACCTTATGACCAGTGTATGTGGATTTAGAAAGCATGCATGTTCACATATGGATTACATTCCTTTCCCTACTTATACTAGCTTTCCAGAGACACGATAAGAAAATACCATATACTGGTTGGCTTATAAGACAAAAATTTATTTCCTCACAATTGTGGAAACTGGGAGAACAAGACAAAAGAATTAGCAGATTTGATTTCTCTAAGGTTTCTCTCCCTGGCTTTCAGATGCTTACCTTCTCACTGTCCTCACACAGTCTTTACTTTGTACCTGAGCATCCCTTGTATCTTTTCATTCCCAAAATCTTTTTTAAAGATAAAAGGTTAGCAGGATGTGATGGAGCACACCTGTAATCCCAATGATTCCATAGGCTGAGGCAGTGGGGCTTGTGATTTCAAGGCTAGCCTCATCAATTTTGTGAGATCCTGTCTTGAAATCCAAAGTAAATAGGGCTGGGGATGTAGGTCAATAGTAAAGCACCTATTACAATCTATAGTAATAATAGTAAGATTAATAAAACATGATGATGATAGAAGATTGGAGGCTACTGATATGATTTGAATTTAGCCATCTCTTTAAAGAATCGATAGGATATTAAGGATTTCACATCAATTTTAGGGCGTGCAATTCAGCCAATAACACTATTGTTTTCTCATCTGACACCTAAACATCTATGTCTTCATGGATTAGTACTTATGATGAACTACAGGGATTAAAAAAATAAAATAAAAATCAATAGAGCACGGATTCCTGATTACTCTGCATGGTATGCTATTTAAGGATAAGCAGTAACTTAAGACTAGATATCAACATTCTAGCTTTGGTTTACATACCTTAAAAACATAACTTTGCTGTGAAGAGTGTGCAGGTTTCATTCCCCAACTTATTGTCCACCAGAACATATTCATTTAAGGAAAAAGACCAAAATGGTAATACAAAAAAGAAGGTCCATCTTGTCAATGTGAAGTAACCTCTTTGCTCTGCTTAGAAGACTAAGTAGCCATGGTGGCAAAGAACAAGGTCAACCCAGACCCAGCAACAAAGTTTTGTAATCCCCAATAGTAATCAACTCCACTCAAGTGGCATTGGAACTGAGTGCTTGCTACTGCACAGGCTAACACAAGAATCCAAATGGGCCATTATTTAATGGATGTTGTGGGGTGAATGGAAATGAGCTCTTTGGTAACAGAGAAATTACACTGGACACCTTTCATCATGGTGGATCATTGCTTTCTCAACATTGGAACAAATATATATTCAGGGAATATGTCTGCATTATCTGTCTGTAGAAATGCTGCCAGCACCCATATCCATAGACATTTGGGTATAATATTTAATTTAGCTTTGTTACACACAAGATATTTTCATTTGTACAATGGATTTCACACTAATGTAATGGATTCACGTCTGAAGAAAAGAGCCATATGTGATCAACTGGTTTGATAGAACAAAGAAATTTCTTCCTAGTGTCTTACTGTGCCAACCAGAAAATAATGCCCTGAAAATGTGGCAACTTGTGTCAGATGATTGTTTCAGTATATACTCTTTTTTAAATTTTTTATTAGATGTAAAAATAGGAAACCAGAATATGGTGCCATTTTTGCCACAGTTATGAAACAAAGGAGGCAACTCTCAGTTCCAATCACAGTTATAACCTGGAAGACATTTTTTTTTTTCTTTTTGCATGTTGACTTTGGGCTCAGCTGGTTTGGATGCATGAATGGCCAAGAGTTACACTGCCATGAGGGAGGAGCACCGATTCCATAGAACCCGAAACTGACACGAATCTGTGTCTGTTTACTCTTCCATTGCTGACTGAACAGCAGAGAAGGGCGACACTGAACTACTAATCACCAGCAGTAAGTAGATGGCTGCTAGATGTAGCAGAAATAGGGATGGTGCAGCCACCCTCAACAATCATAATCAATGGACAATTGAGGCAACAAAGACCAGATCACCAGCAATCAAATTCATTCAGATATAAAGGTTTAAAGTTCTGTCAGGAAAGAGTCATGTCAGTTGAAGTTCTGATAGAAGGTAAAGGGAATATGGAAAGGAAGAAGTAAGGAAACAACAATGATTACCAGCTAAGACTCCTTGGCAACAAGGGAGGACAATACAATCTATATGATATCAATTGTAATGACCTTTATCTCCTCGCTATTTTGTATAAAGAAAAAAGTGGATCCTAGTAGTTTATGCTGCAGGTGGGCAAATGCCTATCTTGCCATTATACCAGGATGGCTTGGTTACTGGTTAGGGGTTTATTTTTTATTATTATTACTTTTTTTATCTTCTGTTACACAAATTTCCAAGTGAAGAACGATAGTGGATATTGTAGTACAAAAGGGGTGTGGCACGCAGGATGTCATCCTTTAACCCAACTTCACTATTGTTCCTGAAGATTGACCTACCCCGACTAAATCAAAGGCCTCTCTTGCTTTCTGTTCTCTGGTGGCTGACAGCCAAAGTGGGGTAACTGCAAGACAACAAAGGGAGGGATGCGAGGGAGGTTGAGACATTTATTGCTCCTGCTCCCTTTTTGAAGGTTGTTGCACTTAGGTGATGTTCTTGAGGAAATATCACAGCTTATATAAAGTGCCTCCCTTGGTGCCCTTCTTTCTTTGTGTTCTGGTAACACTTCTTCCTTCTCTTTCTCTTGTCCCTTCAGATCTCTAGGACTTAAAGTTCTGCACTGTTAATGGTTCTAAGAAACTATCCTGGGCACAGCATAAGTAGGTCATTTGTTAAGCATTTCTAACAATATTTGAATCAGTCATATGAAATAAATTTTAACAAAATACAATATTAATAATTGCATTGAAGATATTTTGTTAGTTAATATATCCAGAGTCAACTAATACTTCAAATGACTTTAAAAAAACTTGCAATTTTTCTTCCATTGGTATAAGTTACTTTTTCTTTTAACCTAAAACTATTACTGTATATTGATAGGCAGAATGGTTTTCTAAATGTCTTATTAGTGTACAAGAAAACCAGGCAAGAAAAAAAATACCATTTTTAGGGAAAGAAACTTAGCAACTAATGGCACTTTGCCAACCAAGAAGCAGATGTTTAACTATAACTGTGAACGAAACATGAATAGAAAAAAATAGCATCATATTATGAAAGTTTTAGTTTAGAAAGTACAAAATTAGAACACTAACATAAACACCAAGATGGGAAAACAAAGGTGTAGTGGAATCAGTCCCTGTTGTGTGATGTTTCCAAAAGAGAGATGATCCTTTTTTTTAAAAAATCAAAGACTATGATGATAAGAGTAAGTTCAAAGTCAATGAGTTTGATGACTCATAAGATTTTTTGGAAAGTTTAGAATAAGTCTCCTGGAAAGAGGTAACTGCAAAGATCACTTGTGTGGCTGGACTGCATTAGAATTTGGAACTAATGTGGAATTTTAATGAAAACAGAATCCAACGATCAGTGTACCAGTGTGGAGTATTATAAAACCATTAATCTAGGAAGACTTCCTTATGAAAATTTTTTCTACAGAAAATTAGCATCATTACCAGTGATTTTTATTTAAAGTGACATTTGAAGAGTGTCAATACTAAGGTCCTTCTATGCTCAATTTACTGATCATTTAGGGTAAATATTTAAGCTTACTTTCCCCTTGGCTACATAGTGTGCTTCCATGGATAGTAAATAGAAATTACAAAATGGTTATTCCTCAAAAGGCTCGGTTTTACTTTGGGTAATATAATCATTCCACATTCATAATAGCCATCTTAAAAATATAGTTGTTTTTTATGGTATTGTATGCAATAGTCCTTGATCTTTGGAATATTTTCTCCATTTTTTAGCATTTTTTTAAAAGCGATAAAAAATGAATTTAGGTGTGGGAATTTGTATCTAGAGGCAAACCCAATATTTTATATAACTTCTAAGACAAAAAAAAAGCATCTATATATTTTAATGATTATTCCACATTATACATTCACAGGTATGGTTGCACACTGTGGTTTCCTGCAATAACCAGTGCTATACTCACAGTACAGTCCCTAGCAGATGGTGCAGCAGACAATGCTATCCTCCTATGGCTAAACACCAGATTTTTAAAAGTATAGGAGTGAATTTTTAAAAGAAATATCACTGGCAATCCTCTCTTCATGCATAAACATTTGTTTGAGTTTAAATTTTCCAGCTAAAATGGTAGTGCAGATTTTTTTGTAAAACTGCGTTAGCAGTTTGAATGTTTATGTAGGTACGTAGTTGAAGTCTTAAGGGGATTTTTCCATTGTATTTAAAATGTAGTTAACATTAAGAAATTTAAAAATAAAATACTTGGTTGTATTTTGATCAACATGCAAATATAGATCTAGGCTATTACAGATGTATTTTTAAAAGATATTGGCAACAACTCAGTTCATCACCTTGGTTTTATAAATGAGACAAATGAGACTCAGAACTTAGGCAACATGCACAGGAACACAGAGCTAAATAAGGATAGATTATCAGTAGAGCATAACACCTCAAATGACATTTTAGGGTTCCTTACATATTATCCCATCACTAGTAATTCATGTGAAACTTTATAAAATTTATACAGTTTTAAAATGCACATATCTTCCATAGCATATATTATGTTTTAAGAACTAAATACCTAAGAATTCTATATTTATACTAGTTTACACAGAGATAAAGAATTTTTTCCAAAAGTAAGACTTCAGAGATTCAATTGATTACATCGGTATTGTGACATACAATGTTAATAAATGTAAAATATCCATATTGTACATATTATTATATAAATAACATATGTTACCCATTGTAGACAAAGATTAGTTTCTAATATTAAGATATAAATATATTACTGACAGTAATTATCATCTTTGAATGAGTTATATGACATTGGTTCTGTAAACAGAAACAAAGAGGGTACAAAATTGTAATCATAGAAACTCAGGGAACTGAAGTAGAAGATCTCAAGTTTGAGGCCAGCCTGGGCAACTTACTGAGACCCTGTCACAAAATAAAAATATTGAAAAATGTGAGGACGTGGTTCAGTGGTAGAATGCCCCTGGGTTTAAGCAATGTTCCGCAAAAAGCAGCAATAGTAATAGTAATTATTATTCTGTTAATAACAAAATTTAAGTCTGAGAGTGTATGAAAAAAAGTCACTGGATATGTGTGGAGTCAATGGTACAGCTATGTTGAAAATCTGTGTATAACTCCACTGTGCATAATTGTGGCCACCTGTTGGCCACTCAGCTCTAAGTGTGGCATAGAGACAGACGTTCTGAGGCTGTGAGTAGGAAATCCTCACTTTTGAGACATGGGATATTTTTTCCATCACATTCATGGCCAAAGTGAACTTATTCACAGTGTTTCTGCACAATTTATTTTAGTATTTTCTCTGCTTCACCATTTTAAATTTATCTACATTGGGATAAGCTGACCAAATTTGATAGGGTCTTTTAAGCACTGTGTGTAGTTTTTCTTTTCTCCACCTAAGTAAAGAAAGGTGTCCTAGAGCCAGGATTAGGAAGAAGCAAAAGAGGCACTTACCTGGGATTAAAAATGTATGGGGAAGCCAAGAAAATTCAGTAGTCTCATAATATACTAATGTATTTTCAAAAATAAAAAGATACAGAAAATCTTTAATGAGCACAATATTAAAATTTTATATGCTAGTACCTGAATCCTTGGTTTCCTCAGTATACTTCATTTCATTTACATGGATTCCCTCTTTTAAGAACCTGTAGAAAACTATAGAACCCTTTAGTTTTCCTTTCCTGTCCTAATATAGAGGCACAGGGTTTCCTTACCTTGCTCATTTTCTCAGAAGTTTGCAAAATGTCTTTCTAACCCCTCACAAAATGTGAGGTAATTTAGAAACTGTATCTACCACTGCTACCTGAATGCTCTTTTGTTCCCTTTCCTGGGAGGAAAGCCACACGAGAAGCAACAATCTAAAGGACATTTGACTCAGGCATCAGCTCTGCATATTCCTAAAGCACAATGTTTGAAAAGTGTCTTTACTGACGGCCTTGTAACAAATCCAGCATAAGTTATATTTACAGCATTTCCAACCAGATTAGCAAGCATGTTCTCTTACAGTACAGAAGAAAGCACAATCTACCTTTTCTGTATTGACTGTTAGAGCTGTGACTTTCACTACCTTGAGAGTTTGAAAGGGTAGAAGACTGAGAAGAGATAATTCCTTGAGTCCAGGAGTTTGAGAACAGCCTGGGCAACAAAACAAGACCTCCATCCCAGAAAGTCAAACAAATCAAACCACAAAGGAAGAACAAGAGACAAGGATCTTGGACAGCATACCTCAGTTGAGCATTCAAGTGAGGTCTCTGCTACCTGATATCATGATTGTAGCTTTGTGAAGGATTATGAAGTAGAGGATGCAGTTAAGCCATGGCCTGATTCCTGACCTATAAAAGCTATGAGATAATGAATGTTATCAACATCTTTTGTTGTTCTAAACACCAAGCCTGGGGAATTTGTTAGGAAGCGTAGCAACACAATTTAGGGCAGTCCTAAATATGGAGTGGAGGATGAGGGAGGGGGCAGAAGGGGAGGAGAGGGAGAGAGAATAGGGAGGGATTTAGTGGGTAATTCCGGTTTAAGAATATATGCATATTACATTGTTGCTTTATATGAATTTATGATTGTACAATAACTCAACTCCTTAATAAAAAATAAAATTGTTAGGCAGGGATTTTACATTTATATAATAATGAATATTGAATATCATATCTAAGTACTGATCAGACAGTACCTGTCAGAATAGACTCTCAATAATGGGATAGCACATATGAAGTTACTAGACTCCTACTCATTAAATGTTATAGTTTACAATAAAAAATCTCTAATACAATATAAAAATTTTTTCTACAGAAAATAAAAATAGTAGATTTGAATAGAAAATAGATTTTTCAGAAGCCAGCTAACTAATTTAAACTATAGTCATTAGATTCAGTATAGAATTCTTTACTCCTCCAAAGGACTAATTTTTATATAAATATCCCATAGAGTAAACACTGATTATGATGTTTTCCAAGTCCTCTTAGAAACATTACAGGGGCAATGGGAGCCAGTTCTTGTTTCCAGGACTGACTTCAGGGTACTGTGATTACACCTCCCTTCTTCTTGGTTATTGGTTTCGCTTTTCCCAGGGCTTTCCATAGTGGCAAGAAAACAGCATCATTTGTCAACTCCTTGTCACTTGGCTTCTTTAGTTACTAATTTAGCCACTTACACAAGGATAGTATTAATCACTGCTAGGACTCGTCACATGCCACAAAACTTTTGCAAACTCAAACTTGAATCTGTTGGCAATCATATCAGCATAAAGATTGTGTTACTGCCTCCATCCCCATATTTTTAATTAAAAGAGTCTCTTTATATTTATGTGTGGTATGGTCTTGCCTCGGTCTCACCATTGATTACCAATCATACCAATTTGCTACATGATCACTGATGTAACATGTTCTGGTCCTGTGTTTTGGACAAAGTATCCAAAAACTTTGAGTAATTTTATGAAGGATTGTTAGAAACACTGATTAAGAAAACACTACTTCAAAAAAATTGTAAAACACTAGTAGCTACTTGACAAAATGACTATTACAGAGTATGATACGACTGATAAAGAGCTTAGATTATTGAATATTAGCAAGTGCCTTTTTTGCTGAGGGCAGTACTGGGAATTGAACCCAGGGTCTTTCACAGCTAGGCAACTGCTTTACCAATGAGGTATGTCCATAGCCCAAAGTTTCTTATTGGTATAAACTATAAAATCTATCTCTATAAATGTGTGACATTACAAGGACAATATATATGTGATTCACATCACTTAAATTTTTAATGTTTTTTCATACTCCTTATAATCTTTTTCTAGTGTTGTTTTTTAGACTTTTTAAAAGATGAATTAACCATGAAAAAAACTTTGTAAATTTATCTATTTTTTTCAAATAACCTTACAAAGATATTTTCAGTTACACAGATTTATTATAGATATTACAAAGGATACTAATATTAAAGCTATTGAAATATGAATAGTTTGCATTTTGATAATGAAATAATGCTGAAAACAATGTTTTCAATACTCTGTCTTCTAAGTAGGTTACCATTTTAACTGTGACTCTTATCAGATTTTGATTTATCTTTTTATCCATTCTTATACCTAATTGGGAACAAATTACTTATTACTCATGAAAGACACTAACTACCTAGTGTTGCAGAAAAAGAGAATATTACAATTTACATTTAAATGAGATTTGAAATGTTAATGAACAGATCCAGTATTCTAATTATCTCTACAAATACTTTAAATTACGGTGAACTTTAGTAGATGGATCATTTCTTGCTTCTCATTCTAGAGTGCCCTACAGGGTTGTTTGATAGCATTTAAAGCATATAGTACACACATTAGATACACTTGCTGTTATAAAATAAAATCACAGTCAAACCTCTGTGATTAGTGTTAATAAACATAATTTTACTATATTGAGTAATCATAAATCAAGTGAAATATTTTAATTTTAAAATAATCTTTTATAGCACTGTTAAATCATAGGTTTCATTCATTTATTTCCTAGGAGTTAATAAAAGAGATAACATTGGTTGGATATGTAGACATTTTAACAAAATATTTTCTTATACCACTGTAAATATTTTATACTCAATTTATCCTTTCTAGATTGCAAATGTGTCTGTATTCATTACATAACATAGAAATGAAACAGTCACATGATTTTTTTCATCAGTTGACTATGCTTTGGGTTAATGAGTACCATGAGTTCAACCTGAAGCCTTCCATTTGACTAAATAGTGAATCAGAAAATAAAACACAGGATGTGAACATTTCACCTATTTCTTTCTCCCTAGTTAATATTTTGATTACCCTAGAAAAGGATAAAATGTTCTTCCTTCACATTCTCATGATTTTCTTGATTAATGTATATGATGAAGTATTCCAAATATGTGGGTATCTCTATCATGTTCTTAAAACCTAAATAATGACTGAAGAAAACCATGAGTTCTAAGATAAGTGAACAAAACATTTTGAAAGAATCTAGATAGAGTAATAGGACTAAAGGAATCCTCATGGTGTACAGGGAACAGTAGATGTAAGACACTTGAGTTATTATGGTTAATGTCTGCTTAAAAGGGGATTCAAAAAACATTGGATTGAATATGATGGATGACATAGTACCACAGCACAGTACCACTTTATAAGTGCTGGATCCCACTTGGAGGCACTTGAGTAGCTTCTGGATTAGTAGGGAAAAGAGGGACAACAACAAAATCTACTTTATTTTTTTTTAATTTTTTTATTTTTGAGCAACCTTACAAGATTTTAACAAAACAATATAAAATGTGTATAAGATGTGTATATATTCTGGACATTGCAACTGTCCCCAGGAGTGCCCCCCCCAATTACCCTCCCTTATCCCTCCCTTCCCCTTCCCACTATAACTCTAAAAAAAAATATTAGATTGTAAAGCATTACATCTTATCTGGATTTAACTCATGTTACTAGATCAACTTTCTCATTGTCCAGGGTCTAGTACCCACCTCCACAGATGAGTGGAGACAATCGACCCTTAGATCTCTGGGTTAAGCTGATTTTACTCAACATGATCTCTTCCATAACCATCCATTTACCCTCGAAGGCTGCAATGTCATTGTTTCTAATTGCTGTGTAATATTCCATGGTATAAATATACCACAGTTTTTGAATCCATTCTTCCAGTGAGGGACACTGGGGTTGTTTCCATAGCCTAGCAATAGTAAATTGTGCTGCTATGAACATCGATATTGCTGTGTCACTGTAATGTGCTGATTCTAAATCCCCTGGAAAGATAACCAGGAGTGGAATAGCAGGGTCATATGGTGGAGTCATCCCCAGTTTTTTAAGGATTCTCCATACTGCTTTCCAGAGGGGCTGTACCATTCTACAGCTCCACCAACAGTGTGATAGTGTGCCTATTTCTCCACAGCCCCTCCAGCATCTATTGTTGTTTATTTTCTTCATCTTTGCCATTTTGACTGGTGTAAGGTGATATCTTAATGTGGTTTTCATTTGCATTTCTCTAATTACTAGTGATTTAGAGCACTTTCTCATGTATTCATTGGCTTGATCAATGTCCTCTGGTGAGAAGTCTCTATTTAGCTCTTTGGCCCATTTATCAATTGGGCTGTTGGTGTTTTTGTAGCTGACATTTTTGAGTATTTTATAGATTCT
>PVKS010028884.1:0-25940 GCA_004027875.1 Aplodontia rufa
CCCCTAGTGAAGACTTTTTTTTTTTTTTAAAGAAAGAGGGGACAGCTAGAGAGAGAGAGAAAGAGAGAAGCAATTTTATTTAGTTTTTCATGTGACTTTTATTCCTCAGACACTTGGTTGGGTACATGGTGCTGGGGTTTGAACTCTTGTACTTGTGCATGCCAGGCAAGCACCGTAACCGCTGAGCCACCGCTCCAGCCCTAGTGAAGACTTCTTCTTCTTCTTCTTCTTCTTTTTTTTAAAGAGAGAGAGGGACAGTGAGAGAGAAAGAGAGAATCAATTTTATTTAGTTTTTCACGTGGCTTTCGTTGCTCAGACACTTCATGGTGTATGTGGTGCTGGGGTTTGAACTCAGGTCTTTGTGCATGCCAGGCAGGCGCCATAATGGCTGAACCACCACTCCAGCCCCCCCTTGTGAAGACTTTTAATGTCGATGAAGGTGTGATGAAATGGGCACCTTATAAACTAACAGAACTGCTGTAATTTTTAAAGATTTTAAAAATTGTAGTAAAATACACATAACAAAATTTATTTTAACTGTTTTCAAGAATATAGTATGGAAGCATTAAGTACATGGCATTGTTGTGCAAGCACTACCATCATCCATGTCCAGAACCTTTTTCAATATCATCTTTTTTTTTTTTTTTTTAAGAGATAGGGGTAGGGGCTGGAGCAGTGGCTCAGTGTTTTTGGCGCTTGCCTGGCAAGCACGAGGACCCAGGTTCAAACCCCAGCACCACGTACACAGCTAAGTGTTAGAGCAACTAAGGCCATGTGAAAAACTAAATAAAGTTGTTTCTCCCTTTCTCTGTCTCTCTTACTGTCCCACTCTCTTTAAAAAAAAAAAAAAAAAAAAAAAATTACAAAAAAAAAAAAAAAAAGAGATCGGGATAGAGAGAAAGAATCAGTTTTATTTAGATTTTCATCTGTTTTTTGTTTTGCTGACACATAGTTGTGTATGTGGTGCTGAGGTTCAAACCCAGGTCCTCATACATGCCAGGTAACTGTTCCACCCCTAAGCTATCGCTCCAGCTCCCTCAATACTGTCAGTCTTTAATTGAAAAACAAAATACAGTGATCATTTTTTATGCTTTGGTGTTTGCCACCTATATAATCAGTGAATGAAGAAACTTTTGAGGTTTGGGGTTGTGATGCAGCAGTAGAACAATTGCTTAGCATGTGCAAGGCCCCAGGTATAATCTCTAGCCCCTCAAAAAGAAATGAAGAGTGAAACGAAATTTTATGCAGGAAAATGGATTGAACTTGAGAACATTGTCAAATGTGTGTTCTCTTCATAAGTGGAAGCTAGAGAGGAAAAAAGAAAAGAAAGGTGATGATAGGGGGATCTCATGAAAAATAGAAGGGAGACCAAATGAATAGAGAAAAGGGACCAGAGGGAGGGAAAGGGGAAATGCTGGGGAATGATACTAACCAAATTATACACTGTGCTTGTACAAGTATGTAATAACAAGTCCCACTGTGATGTGTAATTATAATGTACCAATAAAAATACAAAAAAAGAACTCTTTTTTCTTCAATAACCTGAAGAATTGGTTATACAGTATAAGTAAAACCAGAAAAAGCCCAAATGACTACCAGAGAGCCTTACAATGTCTTATCAATCCCATACCCTGTTTTTTGGGTTTTTTTTGGGGGGGGGTTATACTTGAGATTGAAGCCACAGGCACTTAACCACTGAGGCATTCCCTGGCCCTTTTTATACTTTATTTTGAGAAAGGATCTCAATAAGTTGCTGAGACTGGCTTTTGAACTTGCAATCCTCCTGCCTCAGCCTCCTGAGTCACTGGGGTTACAGGTGTGTGCCACCAATGTTCTATTCTATCTAAAAAATAAAAAAGGGTTTCCAGCTTCTTTAAGAAAAAGAGCTAGATGCAGTGGAATGTGCCTATAGTCCCAGTGAGTTAGGAGGCTGAGGCAGGAAGGAAGATCAGTTGAGCCCAGGAGTTCAAGGCAACATGGGAAGATTCAATCTCAGGAGGAGGAACGGGAGGAGCACATGTGTCCTTTCTCATAAGGAGAAAGCTCATTTTTCAGCTATGTTATGCTGGAAGAACATCTATTAGTTCCTCCATTCTTTTACTCTGATAGCTGCCAATGCTAAGTGTTCTGGCATGGACTGGGATGGAGTTCCAAGCATCAGGGCACCTCATGTGGAGCTAGCAGTTATTTGTGGGATAAGATATCTCCATCTGCAGAAGACTGTGTAGCACACAGCACTAATAGAAGCTCTAAAATAAGTTCTTGCTTTCATGGTAGTAGTGATCTTGGCATTATTTAGGACAGGGAATTATAAAAGGAAATTTATGGCCTGTGATCCTTTCTGTGGCCATAACTTGGCAAGTTCAATGTCTCATAGTTCCCATTCTAACTGCATTTAGACATGAACTTCTTTCTTGACTTCCTGAGTCTGTTCTTATAAATTCTAATTCTCCTTCTCTTTGTTTCACTCTTGCCTCTCCATCACTGGCATAAATACATTTGTTTCTGTTGTTCCTTTTTTCTGACCTGTTTTTAAACTGTGGGCACATATTTTAGTTCCTGAATATTTATGTATCACTACTTTGGAAAGCTTATCTTCCCTTACAGGTTTAAGTAATCCTACTTATAAACAACACATTTAACATAGAAAGTTAAGAGTCAGAGGTCTAGGGATATGGCTCAGTGGTAGGTTACTTGCCTAACATGCATGAGGCCTTGGGTTCAATCCAGCCAAAAGAACTTTAGTAATGTCTTAGTTTTTCAGATGGAGCAGCTGAAGCCGCCAAAAGATCAAGTGAATCAAGACTAATATACTATTTCCTGCATTCTAATCAATGCTCTTTCCACAATATACTAGGCTGCTGTGTCTATAAACCTATAAGCTATGTCAAATACATACTACCCCACTATCAGACCACATAATTCTGCCAAAGTCTACATACCACAGATGTTTTTATAGTATAATACATAACATGTAGTATACATGCTATACTATTATGTATTTAACGTCAAATATGTGCAAATATTCATATCCATATATACTAAATCTTTTTCATAATATTTGTTTCATATAATTCTTTTTTTATTATAAAGCAAAGAACCTTGCATTCATTATTTAGCTGTATAATAACCACAAAAAGCATCCTAAGACAAATTTGTTAATTCAGTCTTCATGTGGCAGGTATCTGGGAGCAGGTCTGCACAGGGTCTTGTCAGGATGCCATCTCTTCTGAGGCACAGGTTCCTCTTCCAAGTTCACAGTTTTATTGATGTAATTCATTTCCATGTGGTTGTAGGACTGAAGGCTTCAACTCTTAGAGGCCATTTGCTGTTCCCTGCCATATGACCTTCTCCTCTTCATACAGCAGTTATATCTTCAAGGCCATAAGGAGTGTCTCTGCTGCTTCAGATTTCTTCCATCTCTGGCTTCTAGATTTTTTTTTTTTTTAAGAGAGAAGGACAGTGAGGGAGAGAGAGAAAGAATCAATTTTTAATTGCGTTCTTCACATGGCTTTCATTGCTTTGTCACTTAGTTGTGTATGTGGTGCTGGGGTTTGAACCCGTGTACTTGTGCATGCTGGGCAAACGCTGTAACCGCTGAGCCACCGCTCCAGCCCCTAGATGTTCTTTTAAGAGGCTCGCCCAGGATAGTCTCCCTTTCAATTGATTTGAAGTCAGTTGATTAGAGGCCTTAGTTATAACTGCAACAGACTTTCATCTTAATCATATAACGCAACTTAATAATGGAATGATAGTCCATCATATTCAAAGGTCTTATTCAAGGAGAAGGAACTGTATATGGCATGTATACTAGTGGGGGTGGAACCTCGGGAGCTGTGTTAGAATTCTCCTACCACAATATTTAATAGAAGAGATTTCATTTCTCTAATTATTCAGTTATTCGAATTGATTTTCCTTTAGTAGTTCATCATAAAACAGACCAAAATGTTTGAAATCCCCATTTTTAAAGCAGTGACTAAAAAAAAATAACAAAAATTACTGTTAAAAATTTTTGGCTTATCTACTATGTGACCATTGAAAGGTAATTTCTCTAAATTTGTCTTGATTTTCAAATATTATCTCCAATAAAATCAGAATAGTATCTCTATATTAATTTAGGAAAATTATCTTTAAAGTAATGTTCTTCCATTCAACATCTCTTCCATATGATTTCAGAAAACAAAACTGCCTTGCCTCCATTATCTTGTGGGAACCTCATTCAGGTGTACCAAGAGGGGATGATCTATGCCTAGCTAATCAGCAAACTTCACTCCCAGCCATGAGGGTGAATCAGTTCACAAGTGGGTGTGAGGACCCAACTGAAGACAAACATGTTCCTTCTCAGGCCCCTCCTAGATTTTTCTGAAGCAGCTCTTTGAGGAAAATAGCTGAAACTACTAAGCTTAAATGATAGAGGCCACTGATTATTTTGCCTGCCTAAAAGAAAAAGCGTTATCTGAATCAGAACTAGTAGAGCTAAGAAATGGAAAGAGCCTGGTGTGGCAGTGAATGCCTGGAATCTCCATGACTTGGGAGGCTTAGGCAGGAGAATTGCAAGTTCAAGGCCAGCCGTGGCAATTTAGAGAGGCCCTGTTTCAAAAATAAATAAATAAGGCTGGAGCAGTGGCTCAGCGGTTGGAGCCCCAGCACCACATGGTGGACGAAAACAACCACCAGATGAAAAAAATAAAACTGACTTTCTCTTTTTTTAAAATTATTGACACATCTGTCTTGTTTTTTGTTTTTTAGGAGAGGACAGTGTGAGAGAGAGAGAGAGAGAGAGAGAGAGAGAGAGAGAATCAATCTTCATTGACTTTTTCACATGGCCCTCATTGCTCTGACACCTAGCTGTGTAGGTGGGTGGTGGGGTTTGAACCCATGTACTTGTGCATGCCAGGCAAGTGCGGTAACCACTGAGCAATCCATCCAGCCCAACTGACTCTCTTAAAAAAAAAAATACATAAACAAATAAAAGGGCTGAGGGTGTAAGTTGATGGTAGAGTACCTGTGCTCAATTTTCAATATAAAATGAAAGAAATGGAAAGAGAAATAAAACCCTCTAGATCCCAGCAAGAAGTGAAATCAAGCCAACACAAGTGGATATGAGACAAGGAAAGAAAAAGATAATTTGAGTCTTTTGATCTAGTTTTACCCAAAGCCATTATAAATCTTAGAAATATAGAGCATATGAACCAATAATCACCCCCCCTTTTTTTTCTTAAACTAGTTTAAACTGGGTTTGTCATTTCTAACTGAAAGATCCAGATTAATGCAATCCATATAACTAAGTTTCTGATGAAGGTTCCCATTTCGACTGACAAAAGTGTTTACAAGAAGCAAAACATAAGCACAGGTGGCTGTTGGTCCTGCTTGTGAATCCAGTCATGGAGAATACACACAGACACGTGTATGGAGGAACATGAGGAAACACCGGAGATGTAATCAAGAATGCGAGGAGCAGTTTGTATAGAAGATGGAAGGACATCTTGGTAAGTAATTCCTAGCATGACACAAAATGTGAATGAGAATCCAGTTTTCTTGTCATTTCCTCTGCAAAACTGCACTTTTTCCCCCCTTCAGCTCCAGGTTCTTTTCTTTGGCAGAGTGGGGATACTGAATCACGCCCCGGCCCCTCCCCCCTATTTTAAGACAGGGCCTGGCGAAGTTGCTGAGCCTGGCCTTGAACTGACAACCCGTCTTGCCTCAGCCTCCCGAGTCAAGGGGATAGCTCCACATTCTCTTAACTACAGAATACACCAATTTTTTCATTCTGTTTTTTTTCTTCCATGAACAGGCAGCCCACTCGCACTTGAAAGGAACAACTAATCAAATGCTGGCATATAAGCCCCAGTGGCGTCTGGTAATCGCCCAATGATTGATGGGAGTCACCAGCCAATCTCTGAAGAACTTCCTCTACCCACCTCAGATAAAGTCAAGCCCAGCCAGAGCCCTGTGCCCCTCTTCCCCTACCTGCCCTCACTCTGCCGGCCAGGTGAATCTGGCCTGAGAGCTCTCCCTCCCAGTAAAAGCTCTGCTCAGCTGCTTTCGGGCCTGACTCCTTTTCAAACATCCGTACCTGATATTTGGTGCCGAAACATCCGCATTATTTCCTGATTTTTCCCGGCACCAAATGTCAGAATTCTTTCACGTGCATGTGGGCTGCCTGATGCCCCACCCAGATGCCTGGAATCAGCCTAACACTTGTTCACAAATATTGTTTTCAACTGGCTAATCTTGACATATTTTCATTTAAATGGATTTTCCTGCAGATTTAGGGATGGAACTGGTAACAATGAAATAAAATTGAATGTTATAAAAACTCTTTTGGAAATTCTGAATTGTTGGCAGACTTTTTTCTTTGGGCTTTCATTATGATTTCCTATCCTAGCTATACTAAATACGGATTCTGATTATATTTCCCAAGTGTGTGTCCAAATATTCAACTGATTTTTATTAAACTGAAAATTTTACTAATGTGCCAATGACTTGACCTGACTTGGTACTGCATAATCCCTAGACTTGGCAATTCTTTTTTTTTTTTTTTTTTTTAGGAAAAAATCAATATTTTAGTTTTTCATTTGGCTTTTGTTGCTTTGACACTTCATTGTGTACGTGGTGCTGAGGCTAGAAACCCATGTCCTCAAGCATGCCAGGTAAGTGCTGTAATCACCAAGCCATTGCTGCAGCCCCTTGGCAATTCTTTACTCCTACCACATTCTTGTTATAGTCCACCTACCCTCCATTAGTACCTACCACTCAGGATAATTTGTGGAAGCAAGCCTTTTTTTAATAACTCATCTCTTTTCTTTCTTGATATTGATCTCATGAAAATTTCAGGTCCACTTTGGATATAACCATGGTTTGGTTCCTGAGCTTCTCCCTATATTTCCTGGTGTTCTCTACCACAAGGACTCTCTTTAGCAATGCTCAGTGTGTTCAAATAATTTTCAACTGGCTAAACTAAGCAAGTAAGTCAAACAAAGCTTACCACTTGTTCATAGTCTCTTTTCTTGTATTAAGAATTCTTTGGGGGCTGGAGTGGTGGCTCAGCGGTTTCAGCGCTTGCCTAGCAAGCACGAGGACCCGGGTTCAAACCCCAGCACCACGTACACAACTGAGTGTTGGAGCAACTAAGGCCATGTGAAAAACTCAAATAAATAAAAGTTGTTCCTCTCTGTCTCTCTCACTGTCCCTCTCTCTTTAAAAAAAAAAAAAAAATATATATATATATATACATATATATATATGTAAATACAGCAAATCAAAAATTATAAAAAAAAAAAAAAGAATTCTTTGGGGCTGGAGTGGTGGCTCAGCAGTTATGGTGCTTGCCGGGCATGCACAAGGATGTGGATTCATACCCCAGCACCATGCACACAATGAAGCATCTGAACAACAAAAGCCACATGAAACACTAAATAAAATTCTCTTTCTCACTGTCCCTCTTAAAAAAAAAAAATTCTTTGACTGCATGTAACAGAAAATTCAAGCAAAGGGGTAAAGTTTATTAGAAGGAAAAAAGTTTATTAGAAGGATACTGGGATATTTCATGTAAGCCAAGGAAATGTTATGGTAGAATAATGGAATTTTATGTAACTGTTTAAAAAATGGAGGTAGCAATTATACCTGCTTCTATATGTGTCCAAGTATTGTTTATTTTACTTAATAATGGTCCCAAAGAAAAAGAGTAGTGATGCAAAGGAAGTACCCAAGCATTGATTATGAAAGGACAGATTAGTTCTGGTAATAAGTGGCAATGCTTCAGGGCTATAAAAAATACCAGACTATCTAGGGTTCAGTAATCTGCAGGTTCAGGCCTGCACTGGGTTTCTTAGAACTTAATGCCTCAGGTAAGGGGGAACTGCTATAACGCCTTACATGAATGACATCATCCTAATTGGGCAAGATGAGCACAAGGTAGCTAGCTAGCACAATAGAAGTCCTGCTGAAATATTTGTTCCAGAGGTGGGAGGTAAACACTACAAAGATTTGGGGACCTGCTAATCTTATAATTATTTTAGAACAGCGGTCAGGGTTATGCTGGAATGTGGTCTACAAAATTACACGTCACTTGCAAGAAAGCACTACCTGGATGGTCCCTAGATTCTGGAGGCCACACATCCCATCTAGAAACACTGCTCCAGCCCATTTAAATGATACAAAAAACTGCAAGGTTTGAGTAGGGGCTCAGAGGAAGTGAAGGCTCTGTAAGATTCTAGCAGTAATGCAAGTTTCCCTGCAAATTGGGCAGTCCATAGCAAATCTTAGTGAAGTTGTCAGTGGTGAGAAGAGATAGTGTAGAATTTGTCAAAGGTTTTTTGAACTGTGGAGGGATTGAATGTGCATGAAGTAGACCTGTGAAATTTTAAGAGGTGAGATGTGGTTATCAAGAAATGTGCCACCCTGGTTTCTCAAGAAAACTGGATGCGCTGGTTATGGTGACACATGCCTATAATCCCAGCAACTCAGGAGGCTGAGGCAGATTTTGAGGCCAGTCTCCCCAGTTTAGTGAGATAATAAAAAGGTCTAGTAATGTAGCTCAGTAGTAAAGTGTCTCTGGTTTTGATCCCCAGGAACAGATTATTTTATGAAGCAACACATTAGTTTTGGTAGTAAGGGGCAAAACAAAACAAAACTGGAATACAACTTACGCATTTGGTTGACAGGCTCCAGCTGCCACTCCTGAGTCTTCACAGCGTTCACAAAGAAGCCAGGCTATTGTGGGTATACTAATCAGGCCACTCTGTTGGGTAATTCACTGAGATACCTTATCGGATTAGCAAAAATTCTTGTAGCAGCTGAGGTCTGAGGCTCTTCCTTCTCAGTTTTCCTTTCTTCTTTCTCCTCTATCATAGCTGTCAGATTTCAATTTGAAGGCATTCCCTCCCTTGTATCCTTCACATGCACTTCTCTCAAATACATCTCTAGGATATCTGACTTCATCTTGTTTTCCGTCTTTTGGAGTATCCAAGGTGCAACTAGCATGTTTGCTTTAACAAAAACCTTGTGATTAAAAAAAAATAAAAGTGGGGAAGATTTTTCCCAAATATTCACATCTCTTGATTCTACTCAATTGTCAGGAAAACAAGTTTCATTGCCTTGATCCATAGTGTCTCAATCCATACCATTTAAGTTCTAAATGTCATGGAACATCAACAGCTGAGTATTGTTGTAACTCCTATAGAGCATTCTTCAAGAAATCATGCGTATGCAAGTGGTAGCTAAATAGAGGATAACTACCAAAACCAAAACAAAAACTAAACAAAACAATCTGCCGAAGGTCATCTGTTTGTAACAATGACTTAGACATTTACTAAGCTTTTAAGTATTAAGAACTCTATAAAGGATTTGGTGCCTTAGTACTTTTTGGTCATAAAAGTTGGGTCTTAATGCAAAGAGACCACCTGTTCAAAATCCCAGCTAAGGGACTGATCACCAACAGGAAGAATAAAGAAGTAAACTGAGTCCTGAGTTTTCATCAGATTGCTACTTCAGTTCGTTTGTCACTTTGTCTCTTGACAAGATCCTGGAGTACAGATTTTACATGGCTTCCAAAGATGGAGAGGATGGTCTTAACATTGGTGGACAAAAGAAAACAGAAAAAATAAAACGCCAACATAGATTCACTACGGAAGAACTGCGAGAACTTCGTCAAGTATTTATATGGACCCCTTATCCTGATTTTACAGCAAAAGAACTGGCCAAAAAATTCCATTGCCAGGTGCATGCAATTAACAACTGGTTCCAGAATAATAGAGCCCAACGCCCCTTTGAAGAGAGGCAAAGAATATCTCTGTGGAAACATTACCTAGCTCAAACCCATCCACCTTTAAGCCTCCAGCAAACCCAGGCTGTGGCTCCCAACCATACCACTGGGCAGAATTCCTTTTGTGCCTGGAAAGTTCTAACAGGCAGTGCTGATTGCTTAACTCTGGATAAAGAAGAGATTTACAGTTGACAAGTGTGCCCAAAATGCTCCGCTCTGTGTGGACAAGATTCCCAGTCCTCAGCTGTGCTTTGGCTCCTCCTCCCGGGAGACGGAGGGTGGGGGAAGAGTCCCCCTCAGGTAGGCTTCAAGTGCTACAGTCCCTGGATACCAGGGCTTCTCATTCCACAGGTGTGCTCCTGTTGTTTGACCTGGGAGGCCTAAGGATCCCCTTGTCAACAGTGGACTCCAGCACTTCCATGGTGGCAGACGCTGGAAAACAACCAGGCTGTGCTTTGGAGTGTGGAGATGACACAGGAAGTGGGCCTTCTCCTGTCCTTTTCCAGAAGGTAGCTCAGCAGTGCCTTCATCCTTCTAGGACAAAGACAGGCCTGCTCATACTGAGTTTGAAGTGAGGCAGCAGGAAGAGGAAGACCACTGTCGTTGCTCAATAGCACAAGACCAGCAGAAATGTCTGTCATCTGAAGCAGCAACAACCTCAGAATTATCCAGAGCAGATGCCAAAGGAACAGAGTCTAGGGATCTAAGGTAGCAGGTGCCCTCCCCTCAGTTGGGCTGCAGGGTCGGTTTCCTCAAACTCATGGAAACCCCCTGTTCTGTCGGTGCTTCCCCAAATGGTTGACAGCTCGCCATCACCACCACCTCTGGGGCCATATATGAAGCAGAGGACTTTAGAGCGACCCAGGGCTCAGTGCAGCTGCTCTGGGATGAAAGGTCTGCAAGAACTCACCTCAGGGCCCAAAGAACCCTGCCTTGAGCAACTTAGACCCTGTCTTGAAATAAAATATTAAAAAGGGCTGGCGATATGGCTATGGCTCAGGAGTTAAGCACCCCTGGGTCCAATCCCTAGTACCATTTAATTTTTTTTAAAAAAAGGATTTTGAATATTTTTACCATAACGAAGTGATGTTTCAGGAAATAGGTATGCTTACCCTGATTTAAACATCAAACAATGTACACGTGCATCAAAACACGGTGTGCCAGGCGTGGTGGCATACGCCTGTAATCCCAGCGACTTGGGAGGCTGAGGTAGAATAGAAGGATGAAAAGTTGAAGACCAGCCTCAGCAATTTAGTTAGGCCCTAAGAAACTTAGCAAGATCCTGCTCTGAAATTAAAAAAAAAAAAAAAAAAAAAGGGGTTGGGGGTGGGGATGTAGCTCAATAGTAGAGAGCTAGTGTTTCATTCCCCAGAACCCCCCACCAAAAAATTCATGGTAATGTAAATATGCACGAATTTTATGTATCAGCTTTTAAAAATAAAAAGATCGAAATCTAAAAAAAAAAAAAAAAAATCCCAGCTAAGCCAACTTTCATGAAACTATCAATCAACTATATCTTCTACCTTCCTGGACTACACCAAAGTACCATTCTTAGTTCTCTGCACAGAATTTCAATATGTACATTTCCCTACAACAGCAAATAACCTCAAACTGCTGTTACCAAAGTCTCAATTTATAGGAGTATTAATTCATAGAACATTGTCAATTTACATTCAATCCACTCATTCTTCTAGAGCAAGTGCTAGTCTGGGGTGCATGCACAGTGAGGCTACGGGTGGCAGAGGTGGCCCACTCAGTTCTGGATAGTTCTGCGCGGATGTGATCTGTGGGACAAGAAGCCCTACTCTCAACCTCACCACACCTCCTGGCACCTGAAACACAGGACTCACAATTTGCTTTGAGGTCATACGGACATGACATATGGAGTCACCTTTGACAATTTCACCTGGACAGAGACATCTTTCTTAAGAAAAAATCATGAAAAAAACAAATGAGCAAAGAAGCCAAGTACCAGCTCCCTCCCCATCTTTCTGTACCATCAATATGAATTTTTTAATCCATTAAATCAAATAATATCTGCTTAAAGTAAATGATTTGCTTTTTAAAAGTCTATTTTGGGGGCTGGAGCAGTTGTTGCTCAGTGGTTATGGCGCTTGCCTGGCATGAGTGAAGACACGGGTTCGAACCCCAGCACTGTGTATACAACAAAGTGTCAGAGCAACAAAGGTCACATGAAAAACTAAAATTGATTCTCTTTCACTCTCACTGTCCCTCTTTAAAAAATTTTGTTTTGTACAACCTATGAACTAAGAATGTTTTTTACATTTTAAAAGCGTGTAAAAATCCAGATACCACATGTAGGAAGCAATGGCTACAGTTATTACTACTTGACTTTTCAGAGGTAAGTTGGCCAATCCCTATTTCAGTTGTTTTTTCCTCTTTTTGTAGTGCTGGGGATCAAACACAGGGTCTTGCACAGGACAGGCAAACACAAGCAGCATTTCTTTTTTTGGTACAGGGACTGAACCCAGGGGTGCTGGACTACTAGCCCTTTTTTTGAGACAGGGTCTAAGTTGCTCAGGTCCTAAGTTGCTGAGGCTGGTTTTGAACTTGAAATCCTCCTGCCTCAGCCCCTAAGCAGTGTTTCTTAAAGGCAGAGTACTGAGAAATTTAGGGGAGTAGTGATCAAACATTGGTATGTCACCTGTACTGTGCCAAAAATATACGTTTTTGCTAGGCGTGATGGTGCACTCTTGCAACTCAAGAGGCTGAAACCAGCCTCAGCAACTTAGCCAGACCCTCAGCAATTTAATGAGACCCTGTTTCAAAATAAGAGTTGAGGATGTAGCTCAGTGGTAAAGGGCACCTCCCCTCCAAGAGAATTCTTAGCATCCTAAAAATCCATGTGAAGGTCTTAGAATCTCCTTTCTAAACAAATAACCCATGTGATTATAATATAGATGGGTCAAGTACATCATGAGAAAGATTCCTCTAGACGTTGTAAAAATTTATTGCTGGAACATCTTCAGACCATCAAAAGGACTTGTTACTGGACTGTCTTTATTGACCTGTTAATTTAGAGTTATGATATCGACCTGCATTTTGGGATACCCCAGTATTAGGAAATACTGTTTTTCCTGAGCAATAAATTTGCTTCTATCTTAAGAATACCATAAATGTTCTAATTATCTTATTCTACTTTTACCAATTTTGTTCCACCTCTAAGCAAATGTATATATAACCGGATGGCATGAGTTTTCAAGATTTAACCCCTTACCTTGTTTTCTATCTTGTCTTTACCTAAATTTCCCTTGTTTGTTAATAACACATCTCTGTAGGGGTTGGAGATGTAGTTCAGTGGTAGAGCAGTTGCCTAGCATGTGTGAGGCCCTGGGTTCAATGCCCAGCATCACAAAAAACGGAAAAGAAAAAAAAAAAAACCACTCTGTAAATCATCTCAAATCATTTTGACAGAAACAAGATGTTATAAATTTTGAATAGCCATAATATCTTAATATTCCCTCTGATACCTTGTATGCATATTCCATTATCTATAGGATTTATTTTTCCCCAACTCAAGAGCAAGAAATTTTTTTTATAGTGAACTGAAAAGGAAAAAAAAAAGTTTGGAGGAAAAAAAAATAAAGTTCTTTTCCTTACATAAAATTCCTAAGCCAATGAAATGTGGAAATAATCATTTATCAGTCTAGATCAGGAAAAATCTCTCTCTCTCTCTCTCTCTCTCTCACACACACACACACACACACCATGTTCCAGCCACCACAAGATTTTATGAAATGAGTTTAAATAGAAAACTAAAAGAAAACCTTATAGTTCAACTTAAGAGATTTAAAACAAAACAGATTCAGTAGCCTTGAATAAAGTATCAATAATAAAAATTTATAAAACGGACAATATTTATTAAAAATTCAAGTACTTGCTAAGCACTATACAGGTATTACAGTTAGTTAATCCTTACATATTAAACTAACAAATTAAATACAATTATTTCCTTTTTTTTTTTCCTGTTGTGCTGGAGATCAAACCCAGATCCTTGTACATACAAGAAGTCTACTACTGAGCTATGTCGCCAATTCACCAATTATTTTCATTTTTAACAAATACATCTCTCAGGCTTGAAGAGGTGACTTGCCCAAAGGTCATTATAATCACTGTGATGAAAATGTAATCTGTTATCAATATGTGACTACAAAGTCCACTGTTGGTCAAAAGCACTCTTTAGAGATCAAAAAAAAAATTATATCAACAATTATTCGGCATAGATAAAGTGTAATGAAAGGCACAGGGGGAAATTCATCTAAAACATATCTTGGGGTCTGCCTATGTGAAAAAGTAGTAATCATTTCAGAAAATATTATTATAGATCAGTCAGAGATTAAGAACCAAAAGACTCAAGAGTTTTATTTTACAAAAGGTGAAAAGTAGAAAAGAATAAGAACAACATGTGTGGAGCCAGATATCAAGTCTAGATATTCAGACTAAACTGAATTTATATTAGAGAAAATGGGTAGAAACAGCGGCTAAAAGAACAAGTCACGCTTCCTGTTATTTCATTTTCAGTTCACGGTGTTTTTATTTTGGAAAACACATTGAATCAAACAGGTTAAAGCTACTGTCTTCTTCTGTGTATTTCTACTCTTCACTTGAAAGGGAGAAATCTATCTTCATCCATTCTGCTAATGAGGTAATCAAAGGATGATTGGTTACTTCAAGAAAACCTATAGAGGAAAACACATATAACTCAAATTACAGATCTGAATAATTTCTATGATCAGGATGAGAGGGGGAAAAAAAGGACACAAATAACATCAACTAACACGGCAATAAAATATTACAAACTGGCTACACTACCAAAAACTACAATGTTTGTATTACCATTTTTTGTCTTGGTGTTCCCAGCAAACAAAGGTATGTTCCAATTCTGACTTGGAAGATATTTAATGTTCTTATGATTAACAATTAAAAGCTATATCCTGTTATTATTTCATATCAGCAAACTTACTTCCCAAATTTAAGCCTTCTCTAGGAGAAACTATTCTAAATCCCTAGAACTTGTTCTCTCTTGTCAGTGAAGGCTCACTAGTCAGTTCAACTTATAGGTCCATACTACTGTCTACTTCATTTAAGACGCTGTCAATACAATAGCTCACACTTTTTCCTTTCCCCCCCAAGTCTTAAGATTTACTTTAGACAGATACTTATTTAAGTATACTTTCCCAGGGATTAAACTATTCCACAAAAATAGCTTACATTTTATAAAATCAAACCAATGGAAAACAAGATAATCATAATTGCAAAACTATAATCACATAAAGATTCTTCAGTGGTGTTATTCCTTTATACTATATTAATAAATTATTGAGTTTCATTTTAGTAAAAAATTTGTATCAAAAAGAAAAAACTGAGAAGACAAAAATCTCTTATATCTAAAAACATTAAAAATAAAACATTGTACTAAATGGCCCAAAAAATATTTAACTTAAATGTTCTTACACTAGTATTCTAGGTTAAATTTTTAATAAATTATAGACTAAACAGTAATTTCACTTCAGATTAAGATTCAATTTGTATTGATCATCTTTCTTCACCTCTAAAAAAATTAACATTTTTTTAGGAGGCTGAGGAAGAGGGTCCCAAAGTTCAAGGCCAACCTTGGCAACTTAGCCACTGTCTCAATAATTCTAAATATGAAAAGGAACAGGAATATAGCTGAGTGATAAGTACCACTGCCAATGGGTTCAATCCCCATTACCACAAAAAAAAATTAATGTTTTTATAAACTAACCAAAATTATTAAGGCAAAATTGTTTAAGGCAGTATATTCAGTGTATTCTTATATTCTATGCTAATATACATAATGTTTTCTAGCATGAGTACAATTTTTTACATGCAAGATTATTTCATTTTACATAGTAGTGAAAATAAAAATCCACTGCATATTTAGACAATATATCAGTTATTTCAATGTCACATTACAAAACCTCCTATCATTCCAATTCTTGTTTATCTATTCATTTGCCTTTCTGCCAATCTAAAAATCTGCGAGAAAAAAGGAATTTCACAACATAAAGATTATCATTTATTATAGATTGGTTTATTTTCCAGAATAGGAATGGATGGTAGACAAGGGCAGAATGAGACAATGGTATATTAGATCTAAAGAATTCATTTTTCTTCTCCCTTGAACAGAAAGGTCTTTTTGTATCTTATATACAATTCTGGAGATTGAATCTAGAGCCTTGCTTGTGGTAGGTATCCACTCTACTACCACTGGGCTACATTCTCAGTCCTTTTTGCATCTTGTTTTAACAAGGAATGACTTTTCAATATCAAACCCTATAAATAATGTACTCATAATACTGCTTAATGTATCAAACACAAATGTATAGCAAAATATGATAGCAGTTCTGCATGCAAACCACATAAAATGGCAACTTACTGCTTTAACAGACTCCCCATACTATATTAGATAACCACAGCATAAACAGTGACAAAATTTTTGGTGGCATCACAGCCCCCGCTGCAGAGCCTGTGTTTAATAACTAGATTTTGGGACTGGAGCGGTGGCTCGACAGTTAAGGCGCCTGCCCTGCATGCACAAGTATGCAAGTTCAAACCCCAGCACCATGTACACAATGAAGTCTCAGAGCAACGAAAGCCACATGAAAAACTGAATAAAAATTGTTTCTCTCTTTTTTTCTCTCACTGTCCCTCTCTCAATAACTAGATTTTGAGGAATGTACATTATACAATGCAAAGCATACTACATTGACAATAAGGTACCTGACTTGGATTTTAGTCCTGGCTCTGTAATCTTGGGCAAGTTACTAACTTCTCTGAACTTTAGTTTCCTTATCTATAAATTCAAGACTATATCAAATAACAAACTTTCCAGTTTAGACTTCCTACACTTTTATGACAGGGCCATTGAAGGCCAGTAGCTCAATTACAGGTATCAAGTAGATTCTGGACTACCCTCACCTCTCTTTTTCCCCCCATGGTACTGGGGATTGAACCCAGGGCCTTGCCCATTGAGCTATGTCCCCAGTCCCGCCCCACTTTATTCAAAACAAGGTCTTGCCTCAAACTTGGCCTCAAATTACCTAGTTGCTGGGATTACAGGCGTGTGCCACCACAACCAATGAGGACTCACTTTCTATAATAATCACTTGTCTGGATAACCTATTTTTATCATCTATAAGACTTGAAAACAATCATTTGTGTGTTACTTTAAGATAACAAATAGAAATGTTTCTGAAATGTTCACTCACACATGTAAGATTTAGATTGGTTAGTTTTAACTTATCTGAAAGACTAAAAATTCAACTTCTCTAATATGTATGTCTATAAAACACTGACTGCTTTGCTCATTTTTTTGAATATATTAGATTTTTTAAAAATTGGGCTTGAGCAGTGGCTCAGAGGTTGAAGAACTTGCCTGGCATGCATAAGGACCTGGGTTCAAACCACAGCACCACAAGTAGAACTAAGTGTTAGAGAAACAAGGGCCAGATGAATAAATAAAGCTGATCCCCACTGCCTCCAACACACACTCTCCCTTTCTCTCTTTAAAAAAAAGGTAAATCACCTAGAAGCTAGAAGTTCCAAGTCTAAACAAGGCTCAAGTGGCAGAGCACTTGCCTACCATGTATGAAGCCCTGGATTCACATCCCAGCACTGCAAAACCAAACAAAACAAATCTAAAGAAGATTAAGAATTATAGTACCTGTCATTTCTGTTCAAATAATCTTAAACAGCTTGGTTGCTGAAAACAATAGATACTATAATTAAAATGAAGAAGTAGTTCAGTAACCAGGTCTACATCTTATTATAAATTTAAGAATATTCACATTCGTTAATTCTAGGGAACTTCTAAATACCCTTTACTTTCTTCTATTTAGCTTAGAAAACTTCAAAAAAAAAAAAAACAACATAATGAATCACAATAGTGGTATCACTGATTCTCATACCTACATACAGATATATGGGCAGTTACAGACATAAAGAATGCAAATGGAAAGGAGGAAGAGGAGAACACACACACATACACACTCATTATTAAGAAAAAAGAGGCAGGCAGAGATAAAAAATGGCAACCCTGAATAAGTAAAATTCAAAGGACTCTGAAAGAGAAGAGTGCTCAGACAGACTAAGGTAGGAGAGGTAAAAAAGAAGAAAAAAAGTAGAGTAAGATAAGCAAGACAAATAAAAACAGGTAGAAGTGGAACTGATGGACATGAAGAGTGACATGGAAATGGAATTAAGTCAAAAAGAGACAACCAGTAGAACATCTTATTACCCCCATAATCTTTTTCAAAATAATTCTTCAGTTGTCAATTTGGCATTCCTACTAAAAATGAGGCAGTCTTAATTTTATAAAACAGTTAATAATGAACATTTCTCTTGCAGATTTTTAAAACATAAGATGAACATGCAGCCTAATTTTTTCCATTTTAATTAGGTAGCATAACACTGCTATCAGATTAAAAAACACATATTGTTGGTTGCAAACTACTTACCATTTAGAGTCGAAATCCAGTAATCTTAAGTCTTGTTTCCATTTTTCTGCCCCCCTTGCTTCACTTGGTATGTCATACTCTATTCTCTTCTCCTATGCAGATTTTATGCGCGAAGCCATCAATCTGAAGAATTCCTTCCTCTGCTGCCACCTACCAGTTTATTTCTCTGCTGCAGCAGAAGGGTATATAGAAAAAGTTCTTGCTTACTATTCAAATTAAAGAAAAAAGCCTGTGTTTAACATTGCATATTTTCACATGTACACCAAACTTTAGCATATCTCCCCCAGATATTCTCCCCCCAAAAAAAATCAGAAACAAAAATCCCAATCACAGAAAATCAAACAATGTATGATCAATGTTCATGCTAAGCTGGGAAAATTAAAAAAAGAAAGTGGAACGATTCAGAAACTCAACAATTGCCATCTCAATAAGTCATTCTTCTGTTCTGTCATAGTTTCCTTTTCCCCCCTACAATTTATGAATAAATCAATAATTTATCATTCTAACTAGATAGTCTATAACACCCACAAATTTTAAATTTTATTCTGAGACTACCCAAAGAACAGTGGAAGATGCATCAACAGAAAAGAGGTTTTTTTTTTGTTTTGTTTTGTTTTTAAAGTGATTCTAAGAAACTAAGGGTGTTTAGGTGTTTTACCTGCTTGAGTTTTCAATGTTCTGGACTGCTTATTGCCCAATGGCTCTGAATACATTAAAACGCGAACATATACGCCACCTACATTTAAAATAGGGTAGCATTTGTATGCCCATATAAGCACGGGGGTGTATATATATATATATATAATATATATGTATATATTATTTTTGGCAAAAGAGTAATAATTTTAGCTCCTTTAAAAATATTATCATGAATGTACATTTCCTCAAACTGTATATACGTACATAGAAAATTAGGGGTAAGAAAGGGAGACAGATTGATAAATGTAATAGTAGTTGTAGAACTGGGAATTAACACAGCATAAATATTTTCTGCTCGTTAAAACCTAAGATTCATTTCTATTCCCATTTTGCTTATTATTGGGGTCTACACTTCAAATTTATTCTGTATCAGTTATTAAGGAATGATATCCAGTAATGAATGGATGGTAACAGTAATGGCTTGTTTTTCTTTCCACCCTCCCACTACCTTCACCACAAAATAAATATGCACGATTCTGCCAACTCAAAAAAAAAAAAAAGTCAAAATAAAACAAACACTGACATAAGCACCAAAAGCTAGTCAACAGTGGCACTGCAATGACATTGTATTCTGCTTTCTCATTCCTTCCCCCATCTCAAACCCCACCCTTTTGACCTCTGTATATGGGATGAGCCTGAGCAGGAGAAGTTGGTGATGTCAGGACTGCGCCGTTCCCACGGATGCTCCTAGAGGCCTGCTGTGCTTCTGGGAACTGGGGCACAGGGATGTCTGTCTGACTGAGACCTAAAACAACAACAGTTCACCCCACCCCTCATGTTCCCAAACCCCACAATAGCAGCCAGGTATATATGCTACATAAGGTCTACCTAACAAGTTTGAATATGGTAAAATCTAAAAGCAAGATCATTCTTTACAAGTCAGTGGTTCTCAGTGGGGGAAGCAAAATGGAGGTTGTTAAACTCTCCATTCCCTGTATAATCACAAACTGCATACATCCTAATGATGACCATTCTTAGCAGAAAGAGAATAAGGGTCTCCTGAATGAACCTTTTTTAGTACACATAATAAATTCCTGCAAGGCTGCCAATGGGATTCCATTATTAGCAAATTTCAGCTCAATAGATTTTTTTTCTATCTTAATATGCTTATGGGAGTGACGCTATCTGCTTACATGAGGCAAATGAAGCACAGAACACGCAAATGGTTTATTACATACCCTCCTTCAACTATAGAAAGAGATCTAAAACCAGGATTTCCTATTTACTAACTAGTGATTTTTTCAACTGATAGCCTATTTGGATAAGACATTTAATAACTACAGGATAAATTATGAGGACACATATGTTGAAAAGGTCCTGGTTATTTTTGCTGATATTCTAATCTACAGGAAATGAGGATTACCTCCCAAAAGGAAAAAATATGGGAATTTAAGCTCTCATATTAGAGCTACAACTTTAAAAGGACAGGAGAAAGGAGAAAAGGGTGGGTGGATGGGGCAGAGAGAAGAAGGGGATAGTTTATTAACAGGAATACTACTGAAATGGGCAAGTTGCATTCCAATTCTTGCCACTACCTTTATGATCTTCATTAATCTGCTTAAACATGCTGTGCTTCAGTAATGTTCCCCTAACTGTTCAAACCTGTAATTTTTGAAGGTTCAAACCATGATTTTGTAATAATCTCAAACTGTTCACATTTGTTAGACTAGTCTCTCAAAAACGCTAAGATAATTAGTTCTGATATCACAGTGCTTCTGAAATAACTAAAATGCTTTCATTATCTTTTCATCATTTCTTTCCCTTTATAATTATGTCATAGAAAGAGAAGCACTAAGGTAATCGAATATATAACCTACAACCTAATTTTACCTTTTCAAAACTCTAGTTTTCCATACCTGTCAACTCCTAATTGATGTCTTTATACTGTGAGCTCACTGTGTATTCGGAACACCAACCCCTGAAAAAGCTTAAGCCAGAGTAGCACAATGGAAGAAACAAACAAACCCAAAACAAAAGCAAAGCCAAAGTCACACTCTGAAATGCTCAGTCATAAACATATAGCAAGGAACGGAATCATCTACACGCTGCACAGTTCCCCAAGAGAGGCCTGAGTTCATCTCAGTCAATTCAAACGTTACCCACAAAAGCTCTCCTTTAATCAAATTTGCTAGATATATTATGCATTATTTTTAAAAATGAGAGTTAGGAAAAACCCACAGTTGTCTTGAAAGCACATAAGAGAAGAAATTTTTAAAAAGAAAAGTCAAGTTAGCCTTGTGATGGAAAAGAAAGGAGAGTCAAATTACCTGCGAGCAGGCTGGGGCTGTGCCTGAATCCAAACCGCTGCATTTAGCACTCATTATACAGCTGCATTATTGGGGGAAGGGGAGTTTAGAAGGGCACTGACCCCGAAAGTTCTCAATACTTCTCACTCATCATCAGGAAGGGGGAAGAAGGAAAGTTTTTTCTCTGGGTATTTTTTTGTTTGTTTGTATTTGTTTTTTTGTCTCCTGAAAAGGCTGGCAAAGAACAGTAACAGTGCAAGCAATTAGAATATTTCTTTAAAAACAATTTTAAAAATGCAAAACATTAAGGAATTCTAAAAGCCAAACTTTCGTTAATATAGAAAAATTTTCACTAGAGTTAGGCAGCCACCAAAACAGCATGGCAAAAAGGCACTGGTATAAAGGAAATAAAATATCACACAAAAATCGAAAACAAAACTAAAAACATTTCAAATTAAACCTGGAAGACTAGAAGATTCCAACAGCAGATTTCTGTCCACTACCGAAACATTCCAAAATCCAAGCTTCAAAGGTGCCTATATTGTATTTCAAAATGAAATTTTGTTTTGTTTTGTTTAAGAAAAAAAAAAGAAAGAAAGAAAGAAAGAGCAGTGAACCTGGTTATAAATCCTGCAATATATTACATATTTTAAAAATCCTAGTACAACAAAAACAAATTTTAAATAAAATTAAACAAACAAACAAATAAAAACAGTAGCAGCAGAGGTTACCTGTCTGAGCACCTACATTTTCTTAGGAGGGGATCGTGTCTCACCAGCCAAATAGCCCATAAACCTTCTCAAAAAAAGCGAGCCAGGAGAAAAATATAACACATGGATTGATTTCACAATGTCTCTAAGCCCCCCAAACCCCAAAGTGGGGGTTCAATGAATGAAGAGAATTTGTTTTCCCATTGCTTTCTTCTTGAGAAAAAAGGAGATGATTTTGAAAGTCAATGACTTTTTTCAATGCCTTCGGTACCTTTTCTCAAAGTCTGACAAAGTGCTCCATGAAAGCAAGTCTCTTGTTGGATTTTTCTAATGTTCCAGGGTAGTTTTCTTATTGATAGCATATACAGAAAGATTTCAAAGTTCATTGGAGAAAAGCCAGCAGAAATGACCAATTATAGGCATCAAAAAAGAAAAAAAGACTATTAAAAATTTTTAAATGGAATAGTTCATATGTATAGATAATATACTAAAAGTCCAGTTTTTATCATGGGTGACATAAAAACAATATCAGAAAGAATTATTTTAAAAATACAATTTAGAATCACAATTTTAACAATATTCAAAAATTTAACAATTCAGAATTTGGCATGATAATGATTACACATATTTGATAAATACATTTTTCTCATAATAGTGAAGATCATACAAAGGTTATTAAACAATTATGAAAATAAATTCAACTATCACTTAAATATCTAATGGTATTCCCTTTGAGTTCTTCCAGAATGATTTATTCTTTACCTTAATTTGAGGAAATTCAAGATACCCATGTTTTTAAAGTCTAATATGATCATGCCTGTCCTTCTCAGTCTAATGTGTGGGTGTCAACTCCAGAAAGACTAGTAAAGCGATGTTTTAATATAGTATGAATGTACAGAAGATGGATAAACAGTGAGTAAAGCTTTAGGTGAAATAATTTCAGATATTTCTTAAAAATGTGGTGTAATTTGGTAAGTTAAAAAATGGCTATATTTTTTCTCATCCCTTGCCCACAACACAAACTTAGTTTTTCAAATGAAGAGGTTGTTCTATTGTGCTTTTAAATACATTAACCTATATACATATGATATGTAACTATTCAAAGTATATGTCACAAATGTGGCAACCAAATGGTCTCTAAATGAACATATGAATAATGGTTTGATTAAGCAGTTCTTCATTTATTTCTCTATACCAAATAGTATGCACCTTTCAAATATAGTCATTCAGCAAAAGTACCAAGTATTTTTTTCTGTTAATGAGTCAGAGGTACTTAGGTGAGTCCCCCAATAACCCTGTGCAAGTTAAAATTCTTTTAGATGCAATTAGAATATCCTAAAGATAATTAGAAACTCCTCTTGTTATCTTTTTTCCTCAGGTGAAATGAGACAATGCACAGATTAGAGGTACTATTCTATTTGTCAACAATCAACCTTTCACTCAATTTTAATAGTATTTAATTCTATGGAAAAAAAAAACATGTTTTATTACATTCCTTTTTAAAACGGGGAAAACTGTACAAGTAAGCATGATCAAACCTCTGTTAGAGCTGGTTAATACTGATCTTTTATTATTGCCTCGAAGTCTCTCTAGTAGTGTCCAAGAAATTATGTTAAGGTCCATCTGAAGGAAAATAGCACTGGAGAGGTAAGGAAAGGCTTGGGTAAAAGCTTCAGAGGATTTGTAGGGAGATGGAACTTGCAGTTTTAAAAAATTATGTTGAGCTCTGTAGCACCTCCAATTCTTAACAGACCTTCCAAACCCATCATTAAGATAGTTTTTTACCCATGTTTTAAAGGCTCATATTATATGGAGTTCTGGGGCTTTTGTAAATTAATAAAATAAAGGAATAAAAAGAGTGGTCAGTATTGAAGGCTTAAGAGTAAGGCTATATGAGACTCAATATTATTAATTTAATCCCCAAACAAAAACATCCAGTCCATCCCACCCCAAATCCTATGTGTAAAAAGAGAAAATGCATAGCCATGAGCATTGACGAAAAGCATGTAGCCTTGATAAACCGTACACTGAACAGTCCAGAAACAAAGGAAAAAACCAAACAACATACAGATACACATGAAGGCTTAAGCAGCACCTATTCTTATGTCTTTAGGTGACTATCTCTACCCCAGTGGAGTCTAAGTCATGAAAACAATGCATCTGTTCTTTAAAGTAAAAAACTGTGTTTCCCATCATGCTCCATTCTCTACAATCTATCCTTTTTGTTTGGTTGATGTAAAAAAAAAAAATAAAACACAAACACATGCATGCGTGCACACACATACATATATACTCCCTTGTAAAATGTAAAAAATGCAAATATATTTAACGCTGGCATTAGAAAGCACTTCAGCTTTATACTTAAGAACTTATAGACCCCTGATTGCCCCCCAAAATTTTTTCCTTGTCCTTATTCTTTAAATGTCCAACCATAAAAGGAAAAACGGAAAAAAATAAAAGGTTTTAAATGTACATGTTTCAAGTCAGTGTCTTGTTAACAAAAAGGTAGCATTTTTTTTCACTTTGGCCATTATTAAAAGATGCAGGCAAAGAGCAGGGAATGTTAGACTAGCATGTATTAAAAAAAAAAAAAGTAACATTAACAGAGCATATCTTTCAAAAAAGACTAAAACACTAACAAATACAAGTCAATGCACATATTTTAAACTAGTGTAACTTTATCTACATTGAGTAAATGTTATTTTGTATACCAGACATTGCAATACTGTTCATTTCTCTCATCATGCAAACATGCCAATTTTGTTATTAAAAAATGCCTTTATTGGGTTATATTTACTTTGCCCTCCCACCCAAATTAAGGGAAAAAACAGACAAAACATAAAAATTTAAAATACCAATAAAAGAGCCTCTCAAGATTTCATAAACAACTATGAACTAAAGCTGCTAGCTAACAGCAAAATGGCAGAATTTTCAGACTTATAGATTTAAAAAATTCTATAATTTAGGCAGATGTTTTTCTTATTCTTTACAAATCTTCCAACACAATATAATAAATGCTATCAGATATTTGAACCAAAACAATTTTTATATAAAAACAAAAGCAAGGGAACATGCACAAAATCAAAAAGCAAGGGAACATGCACAAAATCTTCATGTTCCTCATGGCCTGAAAGCATACAAATTTTTTAGTAATTTAAAAAGTAACTTAAGAGAGCCTGACATTGTTCTATCCTAGCTCTTCGGTCTCTCTTTAGGATCTGTAAATAAAGTCAATAATATCTTACTAGCAAAGGTCTCCTCTATTCCCCCCTCTTCTCTCCAACTAATCCTAATTTTCTCTCACCCTCCTGAGCATCCTTCATGAACAGCATTGCAAGTTGGCTTAAAAAAGAAAAGGGAAAAAAGAAAAAGAAGGTTTTACAAGAGTTTTGTTGGTTAATTATTTACCAGTGGAGTCACTCCACTAGGAGTTTGATTTCATTGGCTAGCAGCTGGTTCATGTTGAACAGGCCCCCTGGGAGCTTGGTGAGTAGCTCTCGCTCCGTGCTTTCAGGGTCGCTGTCGACAGAGCTGGAACTTGCGCTCATGTTGTCGACAGCAGTGCTGGCAGGGGGACCCAGCTCCGGCTCACTAGTCTCACTGGCCGTGGACACCACGGAGAGCAGGGACATACGCCGGGTGAGCCGGCCAGAGGGCAGAAGGGAGGCGGCATAGTCCGCTATGATACCAGCTACATCTAGATTACAAGCCTTATCAAAGGCGATGAAACCTACATTTGCATTGGCCTCGCAGACACAGAAGGAGCCGTCATCTTTCATCAATAGGTCAATGCCACACACATCCATCCCCAGGATATTAGACACTTGGATAGCTAGCTGCTTTCCTTGTTCACTCAATGAACACATCATCCCCACACCACCTGGCAAAAGAGAAACAAGATAGGAAGTCACCAAAATGATAAAGTTTTGAAGTAAAACTGATGCTGGCCTACAAGGCTACTCCTCTCTTCAACATCTATAATGAAAACAAAGTACTATTTAGTATAAAACTAGAATTT